>JASTWP010003391.1:0-24685 GCA_030770255.1 Temnothorax ravouxi
TTGGTTTCGCCGTACGAAATGGCTAATATCTTAAACATTGGAGGTGAACCGATCTTTGACGACAGCGTCGTCAAGATTGAGACACACACGTACAATCCGTACGCCAACACAACGTTTGGACATAACGATGAGATAAGAATACCCATACAACAGCAGGATTTATACACGTTGCCGTGCGAGAGCTTTCTCTACGTTGAAGGAAGATTGACGATAAAGAGAAAAAATGACGAGTCTGAGACAACGCTTGCGAATAATTGCGTGGCGTTCATGTTTGACGAAATTCGATACGAGCTCAATGGCGTGGAGATTGATCGCAACAGAAACGTTGGAATAACCAGTACCATCAAGAACTATGTATCGTTTACAAATGACAAAGCAAAAATTATGCAAAATGCCGGATGGGACATTTCTCACCCGGAGGGATATTTCAACTATTGCGTACCGCTCAACACATTGTTGGGCTTTTGCGAGGATTACAAACGCGTGGTTGTTAACGCTCGTCACGAATTAATTTTGATACGAGCGCGCAGCGATAATAATTGCATTGTGGGAAATCCGGCGACGGAGCCGGAAATTGAATTGTTTAAAGTACAGTGGCGAATGCCTCACGTCACATTAAACGAGATCAATAAGCTATCCATGCTACGGGCCTTGGAAAGCGGGCGATATCTTAGTGTTAGTTTCCGTTCGTGGGATCTGTATGAGTACCCTATGTTACAGAGCACGACCAAGCATTCGTGGGCCGTTAAAACGGCGACTCAGCTGGAGAAGCCGCGGTACGTTATCTTTGCGCTGCAGACCGGACGCAAGAATATCATGTCGCAAGATGTTAGCGTATTCGATGACTGTAACTTGACCAACGTGAAACTTTATCTAAACTCTGAATTTTATCCGTACGATGACTTGAATCTGGATTTTGGCAAAAATCGATACGCCGTCCTTTTCGATATGTATGCGCGTTTTCGTAAAACTTATTACGGATACGACTGCTTCGATACGCTTTGCACCGTGGTTACATTCCTGACTAAAGGACCTTTTGTTGTCATTGATTGCTCGCGACAAAACGAATCTGTCAAGAGCGCCACCGTGGATGTGCGAATAGAATTTGACTGTAAAGAGAATGTACCGGCAAATACTACCGCCTATTGTCTCGTCTTGCATGATCGCGTAATCGAATACTGTCCGTTGTCGAACGTAGTGCGCAAAATCATGTAAATTGCAATATCAGCGGATATTGCGATATAAGAGGCACTGATGTACCACGATAAGCTACAGATTGCTCCGTCGTTTCGTCATGATCGTACCAACGTTTGTCGATCTGCAAGGATTCACCGTCGGGATGAAATTTGTCGTAAAGGAGGTGGCGGTTCTGAGAAACGGGGCCGTTTTGGCGCATTACATTTTTACATGTCCCATGCCATGGAGTCTCCTCATGAAATCCGACAAGTCAGTGCGCTTCCTGGTTGATTGCAAATCACCATGGACTACGATGGGAGGATGGAAACGTACCATACAGCATGGCGAAACATCTAATTACATCGGCCGTGCTTGGAGAGGGTGACGAGACGTCGACTCTTGTGTACGTTAAGGGATGTCAGAAACGAGAATGGCTGGTGGATCTACTTGAGAATAAAGCGAGAAAAAGTCTAAACATTGAGACTTTGGATGCGGATTATGAAAATATCGAATCTTTAAATAATCTAGATGTTACTAATACTATAAGATGTGAAAAACATGTTAAGAATTGCGCATTACAAAATGTATTAAAAATATCTAACTGGTGGTCGCGACACCAGAAATATGTATGATTTTTTTTTAAATAAACTATAGATGTATACACATATAACTGTTTTATTTCCTTTTCCCACATAGTATAGATGTTTTAGTTGTTTTTAAATATGTTATAGTTGTTTAATAGCTGTTTAATAGCTGTTTTAATGGTGTTTTAGCTGTTTGATAGCTGTTTAATAGCTGTTTTTAAAGGTGTTTTAGCTGTTCGATAGCTGTTTAATAGCTGTTTTTAAAGGTGTTTTAGCTGTTTGATAGCAGTTATACAGATCAAATGATCGAAAGTCACGTTATTGTTTTCGTGAACATACGTGTCTCGCGGTGTCTTCGTCGCAGGACACGTGCAAAACTGCACATCGTAGATTTTTCGGAAGGTGCATCCTCGCTTCTCATTTATTTGATAGCGGTTCAGAGTATCCACCCGCGATTGCAAGATGCAACGGTAAGTAGAAGATTATTTTTCATGACAGCTAGTTTTGATAATATAATATGTCGCAGATAAATCACGTACAACCCTCTCTCTGCATTTTTCGTTCCCTATAAATTGAGCTCTGCCTCGGGTCAGAGCACAGTCTCTCTTTGCAAACATACGGCTTATTACATAGATTTATTAAATAACTGCTATATAATGGCTTATATTGAAGATGTGATTCAAATATCTTATCCAACGACTGGGGTGTGTATAACAATTCACAATTAAAGTGTAAATTTGTAAATATTAACTGGTATATAACTTTTACAGATAGTATGGGTTGATAACATACCCATCGTTGAGGTACGCGTTACAGATATGGTGAGAATTCGAATTCTTCGCGGTCAGGTATGTATACTTCGTATCTTTATATTTTTAACACTTTTTTATTTTTATGTAAAATCTGATTTCAGCGACAAATATATCGTGATGAGGTGAGAATCGATGGCTTCTTGAATTTGGAGCATCAAAGGTGGACTCGCTATTTCAGATCGATTGATCGTGAAGCCAATGATCTAATATGGGAGCAGAGCGGCGAGGAAGACATATTCGATTTACAAATTTTGTTCGGAATGCGTATATACGAGCCGGAAATTTGGTAAAATTATTTTAAAAATACTTCAAACACATTATTTGAAGAAATGTATAACTTCAAAATATAAAATATAAAATATAAAATAATTTTTAAAATCTGTATTTGTTTTCCACTATTTCATCGATTCCATTCCCTTTAGATAAGCTAGTAATAGTGATGCTTAAATAGGGCAAATAATTTTATAAAAATAGTAAAAAAACATTATATATGCTTCATACAAACATTATAATTTAAATATGTTTAAAAAAGCTTAACATATAATATTATTTACACGTTAAAGAAGTTTAAATATAATGGAGAATGAACGAGATCACCCGAGATAGAGCGAGAAGACGAGTGCGAACGGCGGAGAAATAACGGGGGTGCGAACGAAGTAAGGAACGAGAAAACGCGCGCGAACGAGAAAACGCGAATCGTGAGCGAGAACGCGCGAACGAGATAACGCGAACGGAGAAAAACGAGCGCGACGGGGAAGATAACGCGATCGTAGCGAGAACGCGCGAGGAAGAGACGGAGCGAGAAAAACGGCGATCGTAGAGGGACCGCGCGCGAACGGGGGCCGGGAGCAAGAGGGACCGGCGCGCGAACGGGGCCGGGAGCGAGAGGGACCGCGCGCAAACGAGAAGACGCGCGCGAACGGGGGACAGGGGCGCGAGAGGGACCCGCGCGCAAGGGGGCCGGGAGCGAGAGGGACCGCGCGCAAACGAGAAGACGCGCGCGAACGGGGGACAGGGTCGCGAGAGAACGAGGGAGATAACGCGAGCGTGCCGTGTGACGTCATGCGGCGCAGCGAAAACGCGAACGCGGTCACCTCTTCTCCTGCGGCGCGACGAAAACGCGAGCGCGATCACCTCGCACCCCGCGGCGTCGGAAAACGCGGTCCCCTCACCACCGCGGCGTCGGAAAACGCAGGTTCCCTCACCCCGCGGCGTCGGAAAACGCGGTACCCCCCTCCCCCGCCCCGCGACGCCGAAAACGCGGTACCCCCCCTTCCCCGCCCCGCGACGCCGAAAACGCGGTACCCCCCTCCCCCGCCCCCTCGCGAAATCCGATACTCGCGCGAAAGCAACACGCCGCAGTGAGTTAGAACCGGCCTAGCTTACCTACTCACGTTCTCCTCTCCATAAAGGAGAGTTCCTCCATCGATTATAGCATTCCGCAATTCTTTAATTCGATCTATATACGCGAAGATATTTTCATTCGGTTGCATATAAATATTACCGAGTTCTCCTCTGTAATGATTTAAAGATTTATTGGAACCGAAAATAGTCTTGAGATGACGTGTTAAGGAAGCGACAGTATAAAAATTCATACCTTCTATAGCTGTATAAGCATGGTTTTGTAAGCGATTGATAAATAATTAACTGAACCAATTAATATTCCTGTCTGGGGAGTATCAATTTAAGTGCACGGTCGCACATTCTACAGAATTGATAAATAGGTATTTTATGTCCGTCGTATCTAGGACTGGAATCTACCACGTCCTTGAGGCGCATAACAGGTTGTTCATCCACGAAATCGTTAGTGAAGAAGAACGTTTCATTAGAACGGGGAGGATTATCGCGAGTCAGTGAAGTTATATTTTGATTTACAACTCGCGATCGTAATTCGTCCACGTTTACCTTTAAATTTCGTACTTCCTCGGGAACGGAATTTAATTTCCCGAGTTCTTTCCGAATTCCCACTAATATACCAGCGAGTTTCTGAACGTCTGGCTTAGTTTTAAGCATTTTTAATTCTTCCTCTTTTGCCTCAATTTCTCGTTGTCTCTTCCGTAAAGCGTCCGCTTGTTCAGAGAGAATCTTTTCTTTTTCAGCTATTTGCTGAAGCGTAGTATCCGTGTCTCCGGTAGACATATTTTCGTCTGTTTCAGAAGGGGTGCGGTTTACGAACGAGTACGGTATGGTGTTCGAAACGTATGCATGAATATTAATTTTTTAAAACATTAAAATTTTGAATTCTTCGCGAAACTTTCCTTTCCTGGTTCCTACAACGATTTCCAATCCCACCAATTTTTACATGTTATGTCACGGTTCTGGACAAAAAGCTAGAAATGATACCAACCGCGATATAACACTGTTTTTCCTCCTTTAGCACTACTACCTCGGCGTAGTGAAAAAAAGCCTCTTTTTTTGTTATTTCGGGGAAGTCTGCGTATACCGACTATATCCCGGGACTGACGAGAGGTGTCGTTATTGGATTGGTGCGTAGAAAAGGGAGCATCTTATTCTATAGGGTACAATAGTGTAGGGTGTTAAGCAGAAATAACTGAGTACATTTTATTTATTATATACCTTTATTCGATAGCCGGGAACCGGCTGTTGTTTATGGGAGTTGATGGAAAATGGTAATATGTAATTCTGGAGAATAAATTATTGTTGAATTTACTCTTTGTACAATGTCTATTTTAATTAAGTAAGCATGCAACGGAAAAGGTAATTGAAGATTGGATTGGATTCATTACACTTGCAAAATCAGTTCAATATTAAGTTTATTAATAAAATCAGGTTCTCATACAATCTTCACAGGTTGTAGGAATACAAAAGAAATTCTATCAATTTGCTCGGTTATATTAAAAGTAAATTAAGCTTACTACTGTCACGCTGACTTCTCGGCAGAAGAAACACTTCCAGAGTTCGTCTATCAGCCGGGGCAGTTCTCGGGAACGGAAAGCCCACTGACGTTAACTCGAATGATCAAAAAACAAAAGATTTTAATACTCGTAGGATTATGAATCAATTATACTAATTGAAAGCGTCATATAGAATAGAATAATCGAATGTAATTTAGAATGAATGATCGCTCCGGCTGAGTACGTGGTTTTTATAGTGGCAAATTTTAACGCTAGCCGAAATTGTCGTGCTCTGATTCGCTAATGAGCGAATAGAAGTTGTAATTTTGGGAGGTTTCTTCGGCTTTCATTGGTTAGAATTATTCCCTTCCAGAGGGTTTTGAGGACGCTCTAGAGGGAGTCAGAGGACACTTAGATCATGCGGCAATAGTTCGCGACTGGTAACCTGAGTATTTTTCTCGCGCTATCAGTCGGACACTACGTCGCTGAAATGAAACTCGATCCTTTTTGTCCTTTGATTCCTGCCGTGTTTCAGTACAGCCGAGTCGTGTTTTTAAATCATTATTGTAAGGAGGCGACTGCAACGTCTTAGTTTGAAAGTTAAATAGAATCGTAGCGAAGGTTAAAATCGAGACAAAAGCAAAAAGTTATATGGTAAAAGACAATTATAACAATTGATCGATTTTGAAGAGTTTTTAGAAAAACGAGTAAAATTTAATTCGTGTGACGTCACACCCCGTCTTCTCCCCTGTTGTCGCTTCCTTCGTCCTCTGGGTCTACGCGATTGGCTGCGTCTTGCTGGCTGTAGAATAGCGTGTGGGTTTCAGGTGGGTCGCGGAACCGCACTCTTCCTTCACGCGGTCTATGTGTAGGAACTTTATCAGGCAGGAACACGACCGGGAATGCCGATTGCGTTTGTCTTCGATCCTGTTCTAGAGCTTGCCCTTGATCGCTCTCGTCGACGCTTCTTTTACAGGGGAACTTGACAGGATGGGACTCGCAGGCACGGTCGTTCCAACTGCAGCTCCTGCAATTGTTATTATAGGCGGAGAGCTAGCGTTAAAAAACTGCAAGAGTTTTGTAATGGCTGATTTTTTCACATAACGTTATATTGCGGGTGTACATGAGTCAGCACCCACTCGCAAGGTCAGGTACTGGGACACCTGGCGCCGGCGCGCTTTGAAATAGGTCAAATTATTAAGTGTGATAAAAGTGTTTTGTAATGGCTCAAATTTGGTGAGAAACTAATAAATAATATAAAAAACCGTTAGAAAGTGGTCAGACCGCACAGTTATGGGACGCAGCGAGTCAGCACCTCGCATAAGTGGTCGCAATAATTAGGTCAGTAAAACTGTTTCGAAATAGCTGAAAATTTAGAAACTATTAAATTATTGCGTATAATGAAGGAAGAAAACGGTCAGACTTCAGTTTAATGGGACTGACGCAGTCAGCAGTCGTTTGAAGTGCGAAGATCAAGCGCGCGCGGCTGCTCCAAACACGTAGTGATTTGCTTATAATTAAATTCCATTTGTATTTAATAAAATGATTGAAAGATTTTCAACTAAATTATGATTGAAATTGTTATTTTTTACCTTGTTTTCTTTTTCTGCTTTGAAAAGGACGGTTAGATGGTTTGAACAGAGCGTCGGTATTCGGCGTCAGTCTTAAGGCGAAAATAAACGACGCGTGACTCGGCGAGCCTCGCGCAGCTCGTACAAGCTCGTCAATTCCTCTTATTTCAAACCTTGATTGTTCTTTAAATATAAAAAATTATAAAAATTATAAATCAATTGCAATGACTGCAGCGCGTCCTACATCGGCCAAACAAAGCGTTACCTAAAAACACGCATCACGGAGCATTTCAACGACATAAAAAAGAACGATTATCAGCATTCCGTGGTCAGTAAACACCGTGTTGATCATCGTCACGAATTTAAATGGTCTGAAATTGAGATCCTCCATAAGGAAAAGAATACAAAAAAGAGAGAGATCGCCGAAATGCTCTTTATAAAGAAATATCCGGACACTATTAATCTCCAAAAAGATACAGACAACTTAAATCCTATATATGATAACGTTATTGCCTGTTTATAATTTGTATTGTTTGCCGTCTCTGTTTAACCTTCCATCCGTTTAAACCATGTATAACGCGAAACAGTCAGTTCGTTTTCAACACCCGTCGCGCGAACATAAACCTGTGTTGCCGCTCTATGTGACGAACCTGTGCCATCGTAGATATTCTCTGTGTAATTAAGTTTCATATCTTCTTTTATGATTTATAATTATGCATAATTTTAAATTTACCTATTTTACTAATAACGACATACTATTGTAACACTTTTTTAGCATTCTTGTGACTTTTCTATCAGAATTTCATAATTGACTGAGAATCCTTTCGGCGACGGTGCACTTTCCTCATTATGTGTATTTAATCGCGACGAACTCCTGACTTATTTAATCTACGAGACGAACCTGTGCCGTTGTAGAACGTTCTCTGTCATTCTTGTGAATTTTCTATCAAAATTTCATGATTTGACTGAGGATCTTTTCGGCGATGGTACACTTTCCTCATCAGGTATATTTAATTGTGACATTTTTGTGCCCTTGACAAATTTATTTATTACTGACGCTGCATTTTATATATCTGTTGATTGTTAGATCACTTGAGAAGGACCCGAAGCCTGGGTCGAAACGTTGTGAAATATTTATGAATATATATGTGGCCAATTGAAAGTCGATATAAATGCTTTACCTCTTTGTTATTATCATTGGTGGAACAAACACTCACTTTTCTATAAAAATTATAATTTACATATATTTTGCTTTTAACAATAAATTAATATGTATAAAATACTATAGATGAGGCATAATTATTTATTTACAGATACTGAGTCTGAGCAGGTAGACGACACTGAAGAAGCTGATTTCGAGAGTGATGAGCAATCAGATGAAGAAAATAACAGCGACATTGAATATTAATTGTTTATTTGAAAAAAGTGTATTATATATATATATATATGTCATACTTTAATTATACTTTTTATAAAAATTTTTTTTTTAATTTTTTGTTTCTTTATTTGTAGTTTTGTAATTTACAATTTGATCTTAAGTTTATTACCGACGCTCTGTTCAAACCATTTAACCGTCCTTTTCAAAGCAGAAAAGGAAAACAACGTAAAAAATAACAATTTCAATCATGATTTAGTTGAAAATCTTTCAATTATTTTATTAAATACAAATGGAATTTAATTATAAGCAAATCACTACGTGTTTGGAGCAGCCGCGCGCGCTTGATCTTCGCACTTCAAACGACTGCTGACTGCGTCAGTCCCATTAAACTGAAGTCTGACCGTTTTCTTCCTTCATTATACGCAATAATTTAATAGTTTCTAAATTTTCAGCTATTTCGAAACAGTTTTACTGACCTAATTATTGCGACCACTTATGCGAGGTGCTGACTCGCTGCGTCCCATAACTGTGCGGTCTGACCACTTTCTAACGGTTTTTTATATTATTTATTAGTTTCTCACCAAATTTGAGCCATTACAAAACACTTTTATCACACTTAATAATTTGACCTATTTCAAAGCGCGCCGGCGCCAGGTGTCCCAGTACCTGACCTTGCGAGTGGGTGCTGACTCATGTACACCCGCAATATAACGTTATGTGAAAAAATCAGCCATTACAAAACTCTTGCAGTTTTTTAACGCCAGCTCTCGGGCTATTAGTGTTGTCTGATCGGGAGTCTTCATGATTCCAACCGATCCACGGAGATTTGCTTCCGGAATCGAGACGCCTTCTTTTCCTGACAGGACATAGTTCGAGGAAGGTGGGGATTGATTTGACGGACGGAAGTATGTCCTTTACCTTTTCTTCTGTGACGTCGATAATTTCAGTAAAAATTATTTCTCCTGCCGGCGTAGATTTCCGAGGCGGGTTTCTCGAGAAAGCGTCAGCGTTGTTATTCGCGCTGCCACGTTTGTAGACTACTTCGTAGTCGTACTCTTCTAACTTCAGGCGCCAGCGCATGAGCCGAGACGTCGGGTCCTTCACGCTGTGCATTCAGGCTGGTGGTTGGTGACGAAAGTGAATTTTTGCCCGTAGAGGTAGGGGCGGAAGAGGTTGGTAGATGATGGCGAGGAGCTCCTTTTCTATGGTAGAGTAGTTTTTCTCAGCGGAGTTGAGGATTTGCGAGGCGTATGCGATAGGCAGGTCGCCTACCTTGTCGCCGCACTTTTGGCTCAGTACGCCGCCAACTGCAAAATTCGAGGCGTCAGTCGTGAGGATAAAAGGTAGGGAAAAGTTCGGATATTGCAGGATAGGCTCGCTACAAAGTGCTTCCTGTAATGCAATGAAGAGGCGTCTTGCTGTTCCTTTTTCCATGTGAAGGGCGTTTCCTTCTTGGTGAGCTGCGACAATGGTTTCATCACCTGCGAGAACCATGGTATAAAGCGGCGGTAATACTTTGCCAGTCCGAGGAATTGGCGCACGTTTTTTAGGCTCCTTGGGGGTGGAAAATCTTTGACTGCTGAAATCTTCTGCGGATCGGGCCTGACGCCGTTCTTGCTGATGATGTGCCCGAGGTAAACTACCTCGCGACGCAAGAATTCGCATTTGTCGGGCTGCAGCTTGAGGTTGGCTTTCCGCAACCGTTCCATCAATTTCTCCATTCTAATGGCGTGTTCTCGCAGAGAGCCGGCATAGACCACGATGTCATCCATATATACAAAGACACCTTTGAGACCGGTTTAGAACCTGGTCCATCAGGCGCTGAAAGTTTGCGGGTGCGTTCTTTAGCCCGAACGGCATCCTTTCAAATTGGAAGTGAGCCCTTGAGGTGTAGAGAAGGCTGTCTTATCGGCATCGTTGGAATCCATTGGTATTTAATGGAATGAACTTGCAAGGTCCAGAACCAAAAAATACTTAGTTCCGCCCAGCTGGTTGAGGATGCCACAGATGTTACGCATGGGATAAGCATCGCCCATCGTCTTCCCATTCAGGTCTCTATAATCGATTACTGTCCTCCAGTGCTTATTGCCGTGGGAATCTGCCTTTTTAGGCACGATCCAGATCGGTGAGTTGTATAAAGATGTGGAAAGCCTTACAATGCCTTCGTTCACAAGCTTCGCGACCTGCCGAATTATCTCTTGTTTGTGAATTGGCGGAAACCGGTATGGTACTGCTTGGTGTGGATAGGCGTATCGTCGGTCGTCACGATCCTGTGTGTTGTCACGTTCGTATTCCCTAGATACTCCGTAGATAGGTGGAACCTGTCGTGATGTCTCTTTGTTAGACTTACGACACTTCTCCTTTTTTCGTCGTTCAGGTGCTCTAAGCATAACAGATTTATGACTTCCGTTATCCTGGAGCAGCCTTTGCATTCGCGTGCTTGCGTCTCGCTATCCTTGTCCATCGCCAGCGCCCATTCGATGGATTCCCGTGGCTTCTCAGACTCGTCGTTCTCCTCGATGGTGAGGTTATGATTGTCAGCCTCGCAGTTTTCGAGAAAAAAGGCTAGGTCCTCTAAATGATACTCCTCGGCATTTTGTTGTGGCAATTCCTTAGGTGCGGACTCTTGGTCGACACTACAGGAGTTGCAGGGATTTGCGTATGTACGGTTGCTCGCCGATGTAGGGCTCGTGGCTTCAATTTTTGGGGGACCTTTGGAGGTATCTTGCCTCGACCTTGGTTCCTTCTTCCTCGATGTGCAGGATTGGTGCTTCCACGGAGTCCCTTCGGGGGCTGGCTTCGGCGGGTGCAGACGATATTTCCTTATTATCGAACGATTCTTTAAGACAGTGGTCAACAAGCGTCGCTTCTAAATTGCTTGCAGTGGAGACGAACGACGGTTCCTCAAGCTTGTCGGTGATGTTGCTCACCTCTTGGAGTTCTAAGGCGGGTATTAGTATTTCCACCTACTCGTCGTATTTACGGCTCGAATGTATGCTTTGTCGTGTATGCAGGTCAGAGAGTCTCCCATGAACACTCCGTCGCGAGTATAGAGTCGCGGTAGGTAACCTATCTTGATCCCGGGATTGGATATTCGTATCATGAAACCCATATTTGTACGCGGGGGTATAACAATGCTTTCGCGTTCCTTGAAAGGGAAAGAACTATTACGCCATGTTATGAATTTGGTTTCATAATTAATTTGAGCGTTGTTTTTTATAAAGAACAAACTCCCGAGGATCCCTTGTGGTATTATTGGGAAGTCGTCCGGGACTACATGGACAGTGACGGGCACTCGGAGAATTCATGCCCTGATCGAGCCGATAGTTTCGACCGCGTCTGTGGTTATTCCCGTAAGTTGTAGTTTTTTGGTACAATCTATCTTTAGTTTGGGGTTCACTGACCCGACCTTGATTATATTAGGTTGTGCTCCAGTATCAAGCATAAACGTAGTCGGTCCTACGAACAAGGGAAAAGTCAGTTCGACGGTGGGAATATCCCGAGGCCCCCAACGGCAAGGCCTCGCTGGCGTTTTCCGACGGCGCGGGCGCGGGCCCGTTACCGCCGCTAGCATTACTATTACCGCTATAGTTACTACTATTAGCGTTATTATATGTTCATCTGCGACATTCGGAAATGAGGTGCCCGAACTTCTTGCAGTAGCTGCAGACTTTGCGAGACATGTCATTGGAGACCGTTGGGGCAGGATTCTGGTTGAGGTGTCTGTCGGCGTTAGGCTCTTTTTGGAGGAGGAAAACTGCTGGCGGAGCGGAAAGGAGGGACGAAGGTGCTCTCCCTTGTGGTTGGGCATTACGAGGCGCGCGAACGCGAGATTCATCCCTCTCTAACCGCTTATTTATGGCAATCGCTTTAGCGAAGGCGTCCGTTAGGCCGATATATCCTTCGGCTTTAAGCTCCATTCTGAATTCTCTCGGAAGGCCTTCGTAAAACGATTTCAACACAAAAGAATCTATTAGGACAGTTTCCTCGATTATTAATTGTGTTGTGAGCGCACAACGTATTATATATTAATTAGTGCACCTAGCAACTACGAGCCGTCGCCGGTAAGAAACTCGACCCTAGCGACAAGGACCGCAGACACGAAGGCCAGCACGAGCCGCGGTTATGACCATATATGGACATTCCGATCGCTGGGCCTCCGATCCTAAAATCAAAAGCGCTGACTGCTAAGTCAGCAACACGGAGGCGATAAAACGCCCGCCCTTCCAAGGAACGGGGCAGTCTAAGAACCGAGCGCGTACCGCGAGTCGACGTATCATTAACCTATTGTAACCCGCAAGTCAGGGTAGTAAAAACCAAGTGTGTAATAATAAAGTTTATTTGAATCAACTGCAAACTCATAAATATCAGTGTTTCCTCTCCCTCCATCTGCGGATCTGAAGAACCCGGTGCCGGTCCTGAGCTATTCAAGGCGCGGCACAACAAATTGGTGGCAGCGGTGGGATCTGCTAACCGAGCGAGAGGACATTCTGCAAAAAAGGGAACGGATCATCAAAAGGCAGTAAAGCATCCCGGAGAGGAACAGCCAGCCAGATCCCGAGTGAGTGAAACGACGGTAGCAGCCGCCGAGTGTTATCAGCGACACCGGAGAAGGCCCCGACCTACCGCACGGACTCGCCAGCCCAAGCAGCGAAGCAGCGACGCAGGGACGCAGCAAAGCAGCGACAAAACGAGGCAGCAAAGCGGCCCAGCAGGACAACGACTCAGCGAAAGCGGACAAGATGCGATATACAGCGTTAATGTAAGTCCGTTACAATTCGATATTGCGAGCGCCAAATGTAAAACTTCGCGAGCGATGCGATACGGATCGTGTACGCCGATAGCAACACTTAATGTCAGACGGCGAAATCACCCCATTCCGCCCCGTCAAAAACGCGTCATTTTTACACAGCGAGCCAGCGCTGCGCGCGATTGAATATAGCTCGCGAAGCCCCGTACGCGTAGATAGACGTACCAATAGCGAAGCGTTAGACCGCGTGCGACAAAATTTAGACTCGCGAATGTCAGACGATGACTCGCCAATACTAGAATTGCACCCGAACGTTGTATTAGAACGAGAATTTTCGTTCGACGAAGTAGACGCAAGTTTAACGCACGAAAATAATAACGGTGACGGTAGACTGACACCGAAACAAGCAGACGCACATTCAGACGCCGCAGACAGTGACGCGTGGTGGCTACACTGGGACAGTGACACAAACTACCGCAGTAGCCTTGATTCACGAGACGAAGAGTCTGCGGAGGACACTATGAGCCAGCAAGGAAGAGCGACTCAAGACAATATACCCCGTGACGAGACTCACAATATGCCGAGGACACCCGAGCAGGTCAACGCGGAATTAGCGCGACTCCGACCCTCGGTTAACAGGCGACCGTCCGACACCGACCAAAACCGAGCCCCTGAGCCGGTGCGAGCAGACCCAGGAGCACAGGACTCCATACATACCGACGTCCTGAACATGATGCGCGACATGCAGGATCGCATGAACCGTGCGGAGGCCGCGGAGTTTGAGCGCTCTGTCGAAATCTTTCGCGTCATGCGCGACATGCAGGATCGCATGAGCCGGATAGAAGCCGCAAATTACAATCGCCCCGACGAAATAGGTCGCCGCGTACGCAGCCAAGGCCCTCTCGACATAACTTACGGACGAACGTTGGAAGACGTCAGAAACCAACACGATCCCGTAAATACGACCATTAAATTAAAAGAAGCCCGCGATATGATTCCGGAAATCGACGGAACGTCGCGCAGTCAGGTACAAAAATTCCTAAACGCCAGCACCTATGCGATGAATGAAATTAACCCCGCAGAGGAAAAATCATTATTGAAGGCTATACTTTGCACGAAATTAACGGGAAAGGCCATGTACGATTTCCAAACGCGAGACATACATTCTTTCGCCCAACTGAAGCAGGAAATAGAAATGTGCTATTTAGCAAAGCGAAGCACTACGCACATTCAGAAAGAATTTAATATGCTCCGGCAAAAGCCAAGCGAAAACGCGAGAGAATATGGACTCCGTGTAGATAAATTATCAATGGAACTATATCAATCAATGATCGAAGGCCGTGAACAGTCCTCGGAACAAAGAAAAGCAATATTAGATACAATACAGGAGCTAGCGCTAGAAAATTTCCAGCTAGGACTCCGAGACGACATTCAAACGATCGTGCGATCACGAAATTACGCTAACCTCACAGCAGCAATTTTGGGCGCCACGTCGGAGGAGAAATTGAAAGGTCCTCCTCAGCGCTCGACTTATAATACCGACCGAAGCAAAAACGGTCAAGAGCAATCCCGACACGCTCGAAACGCACACATACAGTGCCACAAATGTGGAAAGACCGGCCATTACGGGCGAGATTGCCGCTCGAACCGGCAAGCAAATAAATTCTCGCTGCCGAGAGCAGACAAGCCCGGCGGCATAGACACGATCGAGTGCACCTACTGCAAGAAAGCAGGGCACAAGCGAGACGAATGTTGGTCGCTGAACGGGCGACCAAAACCCGAGCGACCACCCCGACCGAAAACGGACTCCAAAAAACAAGCGCCCGTGAGCACAGTAAGAAAAAATAAGTCGCGAGGAACGAGCGAGGAAACATCATCCAGCAGTAGCAGCGAGGAAGAAGAGCGGCCCCGGAAAAGTAAGGCACGCGCCGCCGAGGAGTATCGAGTGACACAGATAACGGGGAAGCATAAAGTAGGCCCGTTGGACATGATAACTCTGCCCATCCAAGAGGCGGAAAGAGGAAAAATGGATCTACTATTAGATTCAGGAGCAACTTGACCTAATTAAAGTGGGAAACCTAAAGGGAAAAACGATGGTGCGTGAGAAAAAATTAGCGCTGATCGGCGTAACCGGACACCAGATCCACACGATCGGAAAAATAAAGGCGACAGTGGATCTCGGGAGCAAAAAGATACGCCACACTATGTATGTAGTGAAGGACGACTTCCCGATCGAGTACGAAGGGATACTCGGAAACGACTTCCTGACGAAGCACAAGGCCGGTATATCAAACACGTCGAAGCAATTAAAGATAGGTAAAGCCACATTTAAGCTCCGACCCTATCGGAAAGTGTCGTTACCACGCCGCAGTAAAACCATTGTAGAAGCAATACCCGACCACAATAGAGTAGGCATAGTGAAAAGCGGCGAGCCTGCACCAGGAGTCTTCATAGGACACTGCTTAGTAAAACCTATTGAATTTAAATGTCCGGGAAGTGTATTAAACGTTACGGACAAGCCGGTCGAGATACTCACACCACATATAACACTGGAAGACGTGCCGATACATGACTCCGCCGACGTTCTCACGTTACACGCGACCAAAAAACGCGAATCCATTTCAGCGCAAATCAAGAAATTATACGCGCAATTGCAAACTAATCACTTAAATAGCAAAGAGCGAAAAGCATTAGGCAAAATTTGCAATATATTTTGTTTAAAAGAAGATAAGCTGAGCACGGCGACGGACGCATCAATTTCGCCACCGGAGCCGTACGTTCTCAGGGGCCAGTAGGTCAAGTTCGACCGAACATCTATGCCAGCAAAAAATTAAGCAAGGCGAAACAACAGTCCGATAAGAAAATAAACAAAGAGACATGTAAGGTAGGCGACAAGTCGACGCGGACTGGTACACGCGATAGGAACCATAAGTTAAACGTTATTCGGAACGAAGGACGCCGACGACGCGACACATATACAAGAACAGTTAAAGCTAATGCGAACACAACAAAAGGTCATGCGACACGCGGCGAAAAATCAAATTAAAATTATAAACGCGACGTTAGGACACATTGAAGCGTTAGAACAATCTATTAACAAAAACGAAAACCTGCTAGCGAACGTAATAAGACGACTCACTTTCCCTTTTAAATACAAGCCGAAAATTGGAATAAAATTCAGGAATTTATGGAAATAAATGCTTATTATGATACTCCCAACATATACACAATCCTGACCTTCCCCATTGTCACATGTAAATACTACATAACGCCGCACGCGCCCTGCGAGGTGCAGATATATATAAGAGCGAAAAACAAGCAAGAACAAGCAACGCGACTTCCTCACACAACGAAGAACATAAGATAATGAATAGAAACACAAAAGTAAATAGAAAATTTTAATACATCATGCGAAAAACTTCAATTAGAAATCTCAGTTTTTCTTCTCCCCAGGGGGGAGGGATGTTGTGAGGCGGAAGTCGCCGTGACCTAATTGCGACACCTAGCTGTCAGCGCGCATCCCGAATATTGCCAAACTCTCCTGAGGTGGCATTCCGGCTGTCGCAAGCGGCTTCCAGGTCGCACACCCGGAAGCAAAAGCGCTGACAGCTAAGTCAGCATCGCGGAAGTCAGACGCGAGAGATAAAAAGCCCGCCCTTCGGAGAAGCGGCGGGCAGTCTGATAACCGAGCGCGTACCGCGAGAACACCGTGCCGATAATTGTAACCAAGTGTAATAACGAACGCCCGCAAGTCAGGGCAGTGAAATAACTAAGATATTGTGAATAAAGAATAAACGTTTTATTTAATCAAAGTGGAAACAAGCTGTTGTTCGGTAAATGTCCCTTCCCTCCTGACGGGTCCAAAGAATCCAGTGCCGAATCTCGCTAGTCGAGTTAACGGCACAACAGTTCCCGTAGTACCGACCGGGCTAGTCTATCAGGGGGTGGTTCCCACCTCTTGGTTCCCGTAGTACCGAACGGGCTAGTCAATAAGAGGGCGGTTTCCGCTACGTAGTTCCCGTAGTACCGACCGGGCTAGTCAATAAGGGGGCGATTTCCGCCCCTTGGTTCCCGTAGTACCGAGCGGGCTAGTCAATCAGGGGGCGGTTCCCGCCCTTTGGTTCCCGTAGTACCGACCGGGCTAGTCAACCAGGGGGTGGTTTTTGCCCTTTAGTTCCCGTAGTACCGACCGGGCTAGTCAATTAGTGGGCGGTTCCCGCCCCTTGGTTCTCGTAGTACCGACCGGGCTAGTCAGTCAAGGGGCGGTTCCCGCTACGTGGTTCCCGTAGTACCGACCGGGCTAGTCAATCAGTGGGCGGTTCCCGCTACGTGGTTCCTGTAGTACCGACCGAACTAGTCTATCAGGGGGTGGTTCCCACCTTTTGGTTCCCGTAGTACCGATCGGGCTAGTTAGTCAGGGGGCGGTTTTTGCCCTTTGGTTCCCGTAGTACCGACCGAGCTAGTCAATCAGGGGGCGGTATTTGCCCCTTGGTTCCCGTAGTACCGACCGGGCTAGTCAATAAGGGGGCAATTTCCGCCCCTTGGTTCCCGTAGTACCGACCGGGCTAGTCTATCAGGGGGTGGTTCCCACCTCTTGGTTCCCGTAGTACCGAACGGGCTAGTCAATAAGAGGGCGGTTTCCGCTACGTAGTTCCCGTAGTACCGACCGGGCTAGTCAATAAGGGGGCGATTTCCGCCCCTTGGTTCCCGTAGTACCGAGCGGGCTAGTCAATCAGGGGGCGGTTCCCGCCCTTTGGTTCCCGTAGTACCGACCGGGCTAGTCAACCAGGGGGTGGTTTTTGCCCTTTAGTTCCCGTAGTACCGACCGGGCTAGTCAATCAGTGGAAGGTTCCCGCTACGTGGTTCCCGTAGTACCGACCGGGCTAGTCTATTAGGGGCTGGTTCCCACCTCTTGGTTCCCGTAGTACCGACCGGGCTAGTCTATTAGGGGCTGGTTCCCACCTCTTGGTTCCCGTAGTACCGACCGGGCTAGTCAATCAGTGAGCGGTTCCCGCTACGTGGTTCCCGTAGTACCGACCGGGCTAGTCAATCAGTGGAAGGTTCCCGCTACGTGGTTCCCGTAGTACCGACCGGGCTAGTCAATCAGTGGAAGGTTCCCGCTACGTGGTTCCCGTAGTACCGACCGGGCTAGTCTATTAGGGGCTGGTTCCCACCTCTTGGTTCCCGTAGTACCGACCGGGCTAGTCTATTAGGGGCTGGTTCCCACCTCTTGGTTCCCGTAGTACCGACCGGGCTAGTCAATCAGTGAGCGGTTCCCGCTACGTGGTTCCCGTAGTACCGACCGGGCTAGTCAATCAGTGAGCGGTTCCCGCTACGTGGTTTCGTAGTACCGACCGGGCTAGTCTATCAGGGGGCAGTTCCGGCCCCTTGGTTCCCGTAGTACCGATTGGGCTAGTCAATCAGTGAGCGGTTCCCGCTACGTGGTTCCCGTAGTACCGACCGGGCTAGTCAATCAGTGGAAGGTTCCCGCTACGTGGTTCCCGTAGTACCGACCGGGCTAGTCTATTAGGGGCTGGTTCCCACCTCTTGGTTCCCGTAGTACCAACCGGGCTAGTCTATTAGGGGCTGGTTCCCACCTCTTGGTTCCCGTAGTACCGACCGGGCTAGTCTATTAGGGGCTGGTTCCCACCTCTTGGTTCCCGTAGTACCGACCGGGCTAGTCAATCAGTGAGCGGTTCCCGCTACGTGGTTCCCGTAGTACCGACCGGGCTAGTCAATCAGTGGAAGGTTCCCGCTACGTGGTTCCCGTAGTACCGACCGGGCTAGTCAATCAGTGGAAGGTTCCCGCTACGTGGTTCCCGTAGTACCGACCGGGCTAGTCTATTAGGGGCTGGTTCCCACTTCTTGGTTCCCGTAGTACCGACCGGGCTAGTCAATCAGTGAGCGGTTCCCGCTACGTGGTTCCCGTAGTACCGACCGGGCTAGTCAATCAGTGGAAGGTTCCCGCTACGTGGTTCCCGTAGTACCGACCGGGCTAGTCTATCAGGGGGCAGTTCCGGCCCCTTGGTTCCCGTAGTACCGATTGGGCTAGTCAATCAGTGAACGGTTCCCGCTACGTGGTTCCCGTAGTACCGACCGGGCTAGTCAATCAGTGAGCGGTTTCCGCTACGTGGTTCCCGTAGTACCGACCGGGCTAGTCAATCAGTGGAAGGTTCCCGCTACGTGGTTCCCGTAGTACCGACCGGGCTAGTCTATTAGGGGCTGGTTCCCACCTCTTGGTTCCCGTAGTACCGACCGGGCTAGTCTATTAGGGGCTGGTTCCCACCTCTTGGTTCCCGTAGTACCGACCGGGCTAGTCTATTAGGGGCTGGTTCCCACCTCTTGGTTCCCGTAGTACCGACCGGGCTAGTCAATCAGTGAGCGGTTCCCGCTACGTGGTTCCCGTAGTACCGACCGGGCTAGTCAATCAGTGGAAGGTTCCCGCTACGTGGTTCCCGTAGTACCGACCGGGCTAGTCAATCAGTGAGCGGTTCCCGCTACGTGGTTTCCGTAGTACCGACCGGGCTAGTCTATCAGGGGGCAGTTCCGGCCCCTTGGTTCCCGTAGTACCGATTGGGCTAGTCAATCAGTGAGCGGTTCCCGCTACGTGGTTCCCGTAGTACCGACCGGGCTAGTCAATCAGTGGAAGGTTCCCGCTACGTGGTTCCCGTAGTACCGACCGGGCTAGTCTATTAGGGGCTGGTTCCCACCTCTTGGTTCCCGTAGTACCGACCGGGCTAGTCTATCAGGGGGCAGTTCCGGCCCCTTGGTTCCCGTAGTACCGATTGGGCTAGTCAATCAGTGAGCGGTTCCCGCTACGTGGTTCCCGTAGTACCGACCGGGCTAGTCAATCAGTGGAAGGTTCCCGCTACGTGGTTCCCGTAGTACCGACCGGGCTAGTCTATTAGGGGCTGGTTCCCACTTCTTGGTTCCCGTAGTACCGACCGGGCTAGTCTATTAGGGGCTGGTTCCCACCTCTTGGTTCCCGTAGTACCGACCGGGCTAGTCAATCAGTGAGCGGTTCCCGCTACGTGGTTCCCGTAGTACCGACCGGGCTAGTCAATCAGTGAGCGGTTCCCGCTACGTGGTTCCCGTAGTACCGACCGGGCTAGTCAATCAGTGGAAGGTTCCCGCTACGTGGTTCCCGTAGTACCGACCGGGCTAGTCTATTAGGGGCTGGTTCCCACCTCTTGGTTCCCGTAGTACCGACCGGGCTAGTCTATCAGGGGGCAGGTTCCGGCCCCTTGGTTCCCGTAGTACCGACTTGGGCTAGTCAATCAGTGAGCGGTTCCCGCTACGTGGTTCCCGTAGTACCGACCGGGCTAGTCAATCAGTGGAAGGTTCCCGCTACGTGGTTCCCGTAGTACCGACCGGGCTAGTCTATTAGGGGCTGGTTCCCACTTCTTGGTTCCCGTAGTACCGACCGGGCTAGTCTATTAGGGGCTGGTTCCCACCTCTTGGTTCCCGTAGTACCGACCGGGCTAGTCAATCAGTGAGCGGTTCCCGCTACGTGGTTCCCGTAGTACCGACCGGGCTAGTCAATCAGTGAGCGGTTCCCGCTACGTGGTTTTCGTAGTACCGACCGGGCTAGTCTATCAGGGGGCAGTTCCGGCCCCTTGGTTCCCGTAGTACCGATTGGGCTAGTCAATCAGTGAGCGGTTCCCGCTACGTGGTTCCCGTAGTACCGACCGGGCTAGTCAATCAGTGGAAGGTTTCCCGCTACGTGGTTCCCGTAGTACCGACCGGGCTAGTCTATTAGGGGCTGGTTCCCACCTCTTGGTTCCCGTAGTACCGACCGGGCTAGTCTATCAGGGGGCAGTTCCGGCCCCTTGGTTCCCGTAGTACCGATTGGGCTAGTCAATCAGTGAGCGGTTCCCGCTACGTGGTTCCCGTAGTACCGACCGGGCTAGTCAATCAGTGGAAGGTTCCCGCTACGTGGTTCCCGTAGTACCGACCGGGCTAGTCTATTAGGGGCTGGTTCCCACTTCTTGGTTCCCGTAGTACCGACCGGGCTAGTCTATTAGGGGCTGGTTCCCACTCTTGGTTCCCGTAGTACCGACCGGGCTAGTCAATCAGTGAGCGGTTCCCGCTACGTGGTTCCCGTAGTACCGACCGGGCTAGTCAATCAGTGAGCGGTTCCCGCTACGTGGTTTTCGTAGTACCGACCGGGCTAGTCTATCAGGGGGCAGTTCCGGCCCCTTGGTTCCCGTAGTACCGATTGGGCTAGTCAATCAGTGAGCGGTTCCCGCTACGTGGTTCCCGTAGTACCGACCGGGCTAGTCAATCAGTGGAAGGTTCCCGCTACGTGGTTCCCGTAGTACCGACCGGGCTAGTCTATTAGGGGCTGGTTCCCACCTCTTGGTTCCCGTAGTACCGACCGGGCTAGTCAATCAGTGAGCGGTTCCCGCTACGTGGTTCCCGTAGTACCGACCGGGCTAGTCTATTAGGGGCTGGTTTCCACCTCTTGGTTTCCGTAGTACCGACCGGGCTAGTCAATCAGTGAGCGGTTCCCGCTACGTGGTTCCCGTAGTACCGACCGGGCTAGTCAATCAGTGAGCGGTTCCCGCTACGTGGTTCCCGTAGTACCGATTGGGCTAGTCAATCAGTGAGCGGTTCCCGCTACGTGGTTCCCGTAGTACCGACCGGGCTAGTCAATCAGTGGAAGGTTCCCGCTACGTGGTTCCCGTAGTACCGACCGGGCTAGTCTATTAGGGGCTGGTTCCCACCTCTTGGTTTCCGTAGTACCGACCGGGCTAGTCAATCAGTGAGCGGTTCCCGCTACGTGGTTCCCGTAGTACCTACCGGGCTAGTCTATCAGGGGGCAGTTCCGGCCCCTTGGTTCCCGTAGTACCGATTGGGCTAGTCAATCAGTGAGCGGTTCCCGCTACGTGGTTCCCGTAGTACCGACCGGGCTAGTCAATCAGTGGAAGGTTCCCGCTACGTGGTTCCCGTAGTACCGACCGGGCTAGTCTATTAGGGGCTGGTTCCCACCTCTTGGTTCCCGTAGTACCGACCGGGCTAGTCTATTAGGGGCTGGTTCCCACCTCTTGGTTCCCGTAGTACCGACCGGGCTAGTCAATCAGTGAGCGGTTCCCGCTACGTGGTTCCCGTAGTACCGACCGGGCTAGTCAATCAGTGAGCGGTTCCCGCTACGTGGTTTTCGTAGTACCGACCGGGCTAGTCTATCAGGGGGCAGTTCCGGCCCCTTGGTTCCCGTAGTACCGATTGGGCTAGTCAATCAGTGAGCGGTTCCCGCTACGTGGTTCCCGTAGTACCGACCGGGCTAGTCAATCAGTGGAAGGTTCCCGCTACGTGGTTCCCGTAGTACCGACCGGGCTAGTCTATTAGGGGCTGGTTCCCACCTCTTGGTTCCCGTAGTACCAACCGGGCTAGTCTATTAGGGGCTGGTTCCCACCTCTTGGTTCCCGTAGTACCGACCGGGCTAGTCTATTAGGGGCTGGTTCCCACCTCTTGGTTCCCGTAGTACCGACCGGGCTAGTCAATCAGTGAGCGGTTCCCGCTACGTGGTTCCCGTAGTACCGACCGGGCTAGTCAATCAGTGGAAGGTTCCCGCTACGTGGTTCCCGTAGTACCGACCGGGCTAGTCAATCAGTGGAAGGTTCCCGCTACGTGGTTCCCGTAGTACCGACCGGGCTAGTCTATTAGGGGCTGGTTCCCACTTCTTGGTTCCCGTAGTACCGACCGGGCTAGTCAATCAGTGAGCGGTTCCCGCTACGTGGTTCCCGTAGTACCGACCGGGCTAGTCAATCAGTGGAAGGTTCCCGCTACGTGGTTCCCGTAGTACCGACCGGGCTAGTCTATCAGGGGGCAGTTCCGGCCCCTTGGTTCCCGTAGTACCGATTGGGCTAGTCAATCAGTGAACGGTTCCCGCTACGTGGTTCCCGTAGTACCGACCGGGCTAGTCAATCAGTGAGCGGTTTCCCGCTACGTGGTTCCCGTAGTACCGACTGGGCTAGTCAATCAGTGGAAGGCTTCCCGCTACGTGGTTCCCGTAGTACCGACCGGGCTAGTCTATTAGGGGCTGGTTCCCACCTCTTGGTTCCCGTAGTACCGACCGGGCTAGTCAATCAGTGAGCGGTTCCCGCTACGTGGTTCCCGTAGTACCGACCGGGCTAGTCTATCAGGGGGCAGTTCCGGCCCCTTGGTTCCCGTAGTACCGATTGGGCTAGTCAATCAGTGAGCGGTTCCCGCTACGTGGTTCCCGTAGTACCGACCGGGCTAGTCTATTAGGGGCTGGTTCCCACCTCTTGGTTCCCGTAGTACCGATCGGGCTAGTCTATTAGGGGCTGGTTCCCACCTCTTGGTTCCCGTAGTACCGACCGGGCTAGTCAATCAGTGAGCGGTTCCCGCTACGTGGTTCCCGTAGTACCGACCGGGCTAGTCTATCAGGGGGCAGTTCCGGCCCCTTGGTTCCCGTAGTACCGATTGGGCTAGTCAATCAGTGAGCGGTTCCCGCTACGTGGTTCCCGTAGTACCGACCGGGCTAGTCAATCAGTGGAAGGTTCCCGCTACGTGGTTCCCGTAGTACCGACCGGGCTAGTCTATTAGGGGCTGGTTCCCACTTCTTGGTTCCCGTAGTACCGACCGGGCTAGTCTATTAGGGGCTGGTTCCCACCTCTTGGTTCCCGTAGTACCGACCGGGCTAGTCAATCAGTGAGCGGTTCCCGCTACGTGGTTCCCGTAGTACCGACCGGGCTAGTCAATCAGTGAGCGGTTCCCGCTACGTGGTTTTCCGTAGTACCGACCGGGCTAGTCTATCAGGGGGCAGTTCCGGCCCCTTGGTTCCCGTAGTACCGATTGGGCTAGTCAATCAGTGAGCGGTTCCCGCTACGTGGTTCCCGTAGTACCGACCGGGCTAGTCAATCAGTGGAAGGTTCCCGCTACGTGGTTCCCGTAGTACCGACCGGGCTAGTCTATTAGGGGCTGGTTCCCACCTCTTTGGTTCCCGTAGTACCGACCGGGCTAGTCTATTAGGGGCTGGTTCCCACCTCTTGGTTCCCGTAGTACCGACCGGGCTAGTCAATCAGTGAGCGGTTCCCGCTACGTGGTTCCCGTAGTACCGACCGGGCTAGTCAATCAGTGAGCGGTTCCCGCTACGTGGTTCCCGTAGTACCGACCGGGCTAGTCAATCAGTGGAAGGTTCCCGCTACGTGGTTCCCGTAGTACCGACCGGGCTAGTCTATTAGGGGCTGGTTCCCACCTCTTGGTTCCCGTAGTACCGACCGGGCTAGTCTATCAGGGGGCAGTTCCGGCCCCTTGGTTCCCGTAGTACCGATTGGGCTAGTCAATCAGTGAGCGGTTCCCGCTACGTGGTTCCCGTAGTACCGACCGGGCTAGTCAATCAGTGGAAGGTTCCCGCTACGTGGTTCCCGTAGTACCGACCGGGCTAGTCTATTAGGGGCTGGTTCCCACTTCTTGGTTCCCGTAGTACCGACCGGGCTAGTCTATTAGGGGCTGGTTCCCACCTCTTGGTTCCCGTAGTACCGACCGGGCTAGTCAATCAGTGAGCGGTTCCCGCTACGTGGTTCCCGTAGTACC
>JASTWP010003392.1:0-24669 GCA_030770255.1 Temnothorax ravouxi
GTCAGTGAGTTATCTAAAGCAAGAAACGCATTTATATCGCGTCTCTTCGTGAGGCAAGCAGGATTCTCCCAAGAAGGAGCTAAAGAATGTTAGAAAGAGGCTGACATGTTATCGAGCGTTATTTGTGCCAACAGCATTTTCCTGATACGGCCAATACACGCGAAGTGATAAAACGGGGGATAAAATGAGGACGGGCGGCGGTAATGCGCGTGAAGCCGGACTAAAATGGGAGCTTGATGAGAGAACTTCGCTTAGAAGTCGCGAGTAGGGTCAACGAGCCATACGGGTCACCCGAAGTAAATTTAAGTTTAAAGCTGCAGAAGTTACGGCGCTTGATGAGGACATAAAGGTAAGGCGAGAGGTCGAAGGAGAAAAGGGATGACGGCGCGGTGGAGGGGAGAGAGGTAAGGGTCAAGTTAGGCAGAAGTTAGGGGTGGATTTCATGCGAGTTCAACGACGGCAGACCACATTTTTCTAAGTTAATTATCGGAACGAGGGCGACGGGAAGGGTCGAGGAAGTTTGCCCCATCAACCCGCGCGCTCCCGAAACTTTCGAATCAGTCCTCCGGTTTGTACGCGGAGTCTCATCTTTGCGGAACGATCTCGAGTATTTCCCATCGCTTCTCCTCTCCATTAGACTCTCTCCTTTGAAACGGAGAAACGAGGGAAGTTTCCCCTTTGTCGAATTATACGAGAGCATCTCTTCTCTTGACACGACTACAAGACTTCAGTTTTCTCTCTTTCTCTCTCCCTCTCCCTCTCCCTCTCCCCCTCTCTCACTCTTCATGCCGTATGGAAATATCGTATAAATGCGATACATTGTAACAAAAGGAATATAGATTTTTATCTATTGTGTCAATCGTATCACATTTATTGTATCACAATTGTATCACAAAACTTGATTACAAAAACCCGGAGCAAGCCGCACGGAGCACAAACTACATAGATATATTGTCGCCCTCCACAGATGAATCATCTTCCCTACCGATTTTTTATATGGTGATAAAAATTCCCATTTCGCTGGATTAATTTTAATAAATAAAACTTTATATTTCTTTAAAAGATATTGAATATCTCCGACCGGGTCGTTACTGGCAATATTTGAAACTACGACCTGACTCGTCCCTATCTAATTCAACGAGAAATCTCAACCGCAATCTATAGCCCTATAAAATTTTTACAGCGACTCTCCTCGTCGGTTTTCATACGGCCTGTCGTCGTAATCATCCCCGACATATTTTACTTTGTCATGGCATAAAGTATCGATTACAATTATGCAATACGTCACTACTTTAGCGTAATATGATTGTTTCGTGGATTTAAATTTCTGCTGTACTGATGCTTTTCATTCTAGTCCGTTAGCATCTACCTGTTCTCTCGCCGTCTCTTGTGTACTATTCGTAGTTCATATCATGTTAAATTTGGTGGGCCTTGATATACAGTAGCATTAAGATGGCCAGAACGAACCAATTTTCGTATAAGCCGCAAAGAGCATCGAAAAAGAACGTTGCAGGCCTCAAAAGGCACCAATACACGGTATTAATGTTGGAAATCACAGTGTAGACAGCAACAGTCGCAACGCTTGAAAAAATTTTTTGTCAAGACAAACACGACCGAACACGATCAAGCACACCAACCGACTCTTACTTCCAGTTTTCGACTACTGAGCGTACCATCAAATTCATCCTTCTACATCTCACTATTGTTACATTGTTTGCTTTTTTTTCATATTTAATTTTATTGTGATCTCAGCATCCATACTATTGCGCCTTCCGAAAAATCTACAATGTGCAGTTTTGCACGTGTGCAATGAAGTCACCGCGAGGCACGTAAGTTCTTGAAAACGATATCGCGTTATTGACTTTCAGTGGTTTAATCTGTATAACTGCTATTGAACAGCTATCAAACAGCTATTGAACCGCTATGAAACAGCTATTGAACTGCTATGAAACAACTAAAAACAGCTAAAAACAGCTGTGAAACAGCTATCAAACAACTATTGAACCGCTATAAAACAGCTAAAAACAGCTATCAAACAGCTCTTAAACAGCTCTCAAACAACTAAAACAGCTATCTGTATAACTGCGATCTGTATAACTGCTATTGAACAGTTATCAAACAGCTATTGAACCGCTATGAAACAGCTATCAAACAGCTATTGAACCGCTATGACACAGCTAAAAACAGCTAAAAACAGCTATCAAACAGCTCTTGAACAGCTATCAAACAACTAAAACAGCTATCTGTATAACTGCGATCTGTATAACTGCTATTGAACAGCTATCAAACAGCTATTGAACCGCTATGAAACAGCTATCAAACAGCTATTGAACCGCTATGACACAGCTAAAAACAGCTAAAAACAGCTATCAAACAGCTCTTGAACAGCTATCAAACAACTAAAACAGCTATCTGTATAACTGCGATCTGTATAACTGCTATTGAACCGATATCAAACTTTTTTAAAACAGCTATCAAGCAACTAAAAACATCTTTAAAAACAGCTATCAAACAGCTATCAAACAACTAAAAACAACTATCAAACAACAATCCACATTGCCGAATACCAGCTAATTATCCTGGGGTTTCACCCCCTTAACCAGCAGAAGAAGAACCCATTCGACGGAGACGATCAGGAAAAATCACAGCAGCGATCAAATGCGCTTATCGGATAAATTTTACCAAACCGAACAACATTGTATGAGTCATCCTGGTGAGTCATCCTGGTGAGTGAGAATAAATGGCAACAGGAGATACAAGAACACACATATAATTGGGCCGTTGATTTCGGGTACCTTTGTTCTGAACGCGAATGTGTAGCCGGACGGCTAGCACACATACCTGACAAACACGCCAGCTTTGCGCGATATTAACGCGAGTATCCACGAACGCCAACGCGAATACTTAGAGACTACGTAAATCCTCCGCGCAAGAGGAGTATCGCGAGAAAGCGCAAATCGAAAATAGCAGCGCAATTAACGAAGTCTTATCGCGAGTTCGACTCGACGATTTCGCACGGACGGAAACTATACAACGTGCCACGTACACAAAACCAATGTGACTTTTGCCGACGGCACTCGGGCGTTTAGGATCCCGTACGCAACACGAAACACGAAATTAGGCGCGTATCGCGGACGATCCCGCGGTCAGCCACGCGAATCCCGTCTCATACGAAGTCCGGTGATTCCGCGATGCCACGTCGATCCCGACGATCGCAACCAGCGCCAATTCCCGGTCTCCACAGTCCGAATGCGTGGCGTCACAGTAACGAGGTCGAGTGCCCTCCAAAATACCTGGCCACTCGGCACCCGCCTAACACATTTATTACCGCGATCTTCCCGGCGCGACTCCCGTCGTCACTAGCCGCCCGATCGCGCGCAACACACGAAACGACACTCTACAGAAAACACACGCACATGACTGTCGGCCGCGGCGGCATTCCCGGGGAGGGTCCCCTACGATCTCGAAGTACGGGAGAACTCACCCTCGGCGAGGCCCCGGCGCGAGGATCTTCGCGATCCTATCGATATCGAGATTAAAGCGCTCGCACGTGCCCTTCTCGGCAACGTCGAGGTAACAGGGATCTCCGGGGCTAACGCCTCAAGCGAGCTCTCGTTCCTACCGCGGAGACGCCAGGGTGATGACCTTACAAGAGATTCGCTGCTCGATGCGTCCGGGGGGTCCACCGGGGAGGCAGGAGATGCGCTCCCGACAACGGCTGGCACGACAGTGCTGGGATAATGGCGGATCGGGCTCTCGCCGGCTCCCCGCGCCTGCGCACTCTGTGCGTTCCGCGCGCTCCCGCCAATCCGAGCGCCGTCTCTACTTGTTCGCGCCGGTGTTCCTCCACGGCGCCTCCACTGCTGCGACGCTGTTGCTCGCGCCTCCGCCTCGGCGCTGTTGCTCGCGCCTCCATCTCGGCGCGGCCTGCCCAAACGAGTCCGGCTGTCCTGGCCGCGACTCGTATCCCGGCGTAAGTGAGCCTGGCTGGCCGGGCCATGGCCACGTCGCCTGCACCCTTGGGGGCGACGGTCATGAGGACGGTAACTTCCTCGTGCCGTTCCGTTCGCCCTGGCCTTTTGGGCAGCTCAGGGCGTTCCCCCGGGCGTCTGTGGTTGTCACTGGCCGTTGTTGCCGAGCGCGGTGTCGTATCTCCAATCTCCCTGGGCGCCCGCCGGGGCGCACGGGGAGGCGCGGACGCGGCCCGATCTACAGCCACGTTTCCCAGCCGTCTCCTATTCCTCTGGATTTCCTTCGTTGCGGCTCATGGCCGTTACAAACGTGCTCCGGTCATCCCTGGCAATCTTTCCTACAAACTTAAATGCTATTAAAGTTAATGTTCGGACCCTTCCTCCGCTCCGCGCGAGGAAGCATCTCCAAATTCCCCTCGGCCGAGCCCGTCCGGAGAGTGAACGCGACTTGTCACGTCACAACAGATAGCTGTTTTAGTTGTTTGAGAGCTGTTTAAGAGCTGTTTGATAGCTGTTTTTAGCTGTTTTATAGCGGTTCAATAGTTGTTTGATAGCTGTTTCACAGCTGTTTTTAGCTGTTTTTAGTTGTTTCATAGCAGTTCAATAGCTGTTTCATAGCGGTTCAATAGCTGTTTGATAGCTGTTCAATAGCAGTTATACAGATTAAACCACTGAAAGTCAATAACGCGATATCGTTTTCAAGAACTTACGTGCCTCGCGGTGACTTCATTGCACACGTGCAAAACTGCACATTGTAGATTTTTCGGAAGGCGCAATAGTATGGATGCTGAGATCACAATAAAATTAAATATGAAAAAAAAGCAAACAATGTAACAATAGTGAGATGTAGAAGGATGAATTTGATGGTACGCTCAGTAGTCGAAAACTGGAAGTAAGAGTCGGTTGGTGTGCTTGATCGTGTTCGGTCGTGTTTGTCTTGACAAAAAATTTTTTCAAGCGTTGCGACTGTTGCTGTCTACACTGTGATTTCCAACATTAATACCGTGTATTGGTGCCTTTTGAGGCCTGCAACGTTCTTTTTCGATGCTCTTTGCGGCTTATACGAAAATTGGTTCGTTCTGGCCATCTTAATGCTACTGTATATCAAGGCCCACCAAATTTAACATGATATGAACTACGAATACGAAGAACTTTGCAAACCGGTGTTCAATCCTAAAATCAGGAAACCGATCGTAAAAATCAGCGAACCGCTCGTGAGGAATTGTTGCAGATCGGATTTGTGAAAAGTCGACGTAACGAGATACCTGATCCGTCGCGAAATCGGAATCGTCGATCGCCAATCGAACCGGATGTTTCTCTATTACCAAATATATTGGAAAAGAATAGGGGACGGTCGAAAAGACGGTGGAGAATATAACGTCTAATTGATTTAGACGCGTTAGTGCAATATCGCGGTTTTATCATTAAAATAAAATGGATCTCGAAGAATTGTTTGAAGGAGAAGAAAGAATGGAAGTTGAAGCAAACGATGAAGAAATGGAAGTGAATGAAGAAGAAAAAATGTCTGATGAAGATGCAATATTGTCAGACGATTCGTGTTAAGATAGTGAAATGTCTGATACGGAAGAAATTTTCAGAGTGTTGAATCATGCAGAAGTAAATGCGTTAAATCCTCTGACAAAGATGTGCTGCACATACTGTTATTTCACTCCAGGACAGGTGAAGTTTTCTGCGTCATGCATTGTGAGAATCAGTGGATTATTCTCGATGTTATACGTTTATTGCAGACACGACACATGTTCGTATATTCTCATGGACGGTCTTTTCTGTTCATCTTGTGGAGACCCATTATATCTTATTTCACCGTGTAATCTGTGTCCTATGTGTGTTTTTGTGTAAATTTTAATTGTGTAAATAGCCTGCAGTATTTTAGTGTATACATATTATTGTTTAAAATTAAGAGACTATGGCCTGTATTCTGAAGATGACTGACTTAAGAGACGGAGGTTTCTGGTTCAAATCCAGCGGTGGTAGGCAAATTTTCTAAGTACAATAAAAATTTATTTAATTAAGCTTGCACGTAATAGCGTGAAGAGTTAATGGAGAAACGCGAACGCGATACCCCCCTCTCCTCCGCGGACCGACGCTGCCGTTGCACGCGGACCCTTCCCGATACGATAATTCTTCCGCATAAACGAAAGATTTTATAGTAACTACGATGATATCGTTCGTATAAGTTACTACAGAAGTAATACTCACGTAAACGTAAACTATTATAATTCCTGTCACATATAATCATTCTTTTTGTTACAGTGGATATGGGTAGACAACGTGCCCGCACTTGAAATAGAACTAAATAATATGGTGAGGATTCGGATCCCTCGCAATCCGGTACGTATGAATATTTTCATAGATTTCACATTTTTAAAATTTTTGTTTATCCTGTTTTCAGCACCATATATACATGCACGAGATAAAATAGCATAAGGATTCTTAAACTTGGCGCGCCAGCGTTGGATAAGTTGGTTTAGGACGATTGACCAAGAAAACAACGCTGAAATCTGGGAAAATTCCGCGGACATCGATATTTTTGGATTACGTCGTTTATTCGATATGGAGAACTTTGAAGAAGAAGAAGAAGAAGAAGAAGAAGAAGAACACTGGTAAGTTACTCGTTTTTCTAATACAAAATATTGAATAAACATTGCTTTATATTAATCATCTTGTTACATTTGTGTGTTTCAGGTAAAGAAGTTGCCTTGAACTCCCATTATTTTCTTACTTCCTCAGTTAAGGTTGCGCTTTAAAAAAAACACTATATCAATTTTGTAACTTATCTATAAGCAATATATATTTGTACGGATTCTAAGGATAAGACAAGGCGAGCGTTGTGTGCATGTATGTGTGGGTGTGTGTATAGGCAGAGTAATTAGGTGGCAGAAAGCGAGTAAATGTAAAATAATTTTGTAAAAAGTTGGCGTCCCTAAAAACGCCCTTTCAACCCCATCAGGGGAATAAAGTGCATAGTAATCTAACCTATTTATATGAATTCATGTTGACACAAAATTCATGCCACATGACAAATAAATAAGTATATAATATGGTAAAAAGTTTAAATGATTTTTTCTTTTCATTTACCATTCATCCAATTCCCTGTCATTAGAATTAAGCTGTCTTCGTTTATCGTTTACTTAAATGTATTATTAAAAATTAAATATCGCGAAGATCTAAACAATTAAATATCGTTGGTGAAGAAAAAACGCGCGCGAACGGGGCCGAGAGTGAGAACGCGCGACGTTGACCACAGCTCTATTCATTTTAATTTCTCGCGGTATTTCCACAAAACACCTCGCATGCATTGTACTTGTTTATGTGAACAGTCAAATTAAGTATACGTGACAACGCTTACTCGCTATTACGTTCCTGGAATTCCTCCAGCGATGCTAGTATAGGCTAGATAACGCGCAACACGTACCATTTTTGCAGATTGAACGTACAAAAGAGTTCACAGTTTCTCGTAGCGATACTTTTAAGTCCGAAGGAACTGCATCTTCATCAGACATTTCTTCTTCTTCATTAACTTCAACTTCAATTTCTTCATTGATTTCAATTTTCTTTAGGAGGTGCGATTTCCATTTTACTTTACATAAAATTTGATGTACCAATTTCCGGATCTCGACTATTATTGAGTGAAGTCATCGTGACATTGCCCTTGATATCATATCATTGACCTGTACAGATTTAGTGCACGTGTTCGATGATGTCATTGTGTGACATGTTGCGGCATGTTCTTGAAAACAATATCACGTCATTGGCTTATGCAAAAATTAAATTGTATTTAACTTTGTCCCTACCAACACCATGTTTACAACAGCCGTATATCGGCGCGCTATTTGAAAATACAACAATTGCAATTTTGTGAACGTTCGATGAAATCATCAATTATCGTGACGCGTCGCAATATGTCTTTGAAAAAGGTATCACGCCATTGACTTTTGTGGATTTAATCTATATGATCGCAGCAGCCATACATGGGCGCTATGCAAGATTTGCACTTTTGCATGTGTTTGATGAAGTCAGTGCATAAGTATAAAAATGCTTAAACATCTCTTGTCGTAAAGATGATGAATCTGTATTTTGGCGAGTGGACCATTCTTCAGCTACATCTCGCACGCGAACGCGATTTTGAGTGTAACAAGGACTTGTGTCGTTTAAGTTTAAATTTTTTTGAAAAAATACGGTAAAAAAAAATTTTTATTTTTTAAGATTTAAAAACAGTGTTAAAATTTAATTACATAAAAAAATTCTTCTATTTATAGAAATAAAACCGCCAATACAACTCATAATTATTAGGTTGTTGGACGGGATTCTGCCTCGGATGTATCCCAAAACATATGATAATCTTATACATAGTTTCTGCATTATCGGGCTCGAGCCCTGCTACGTGGGACGGAGATCTCCACGTATACGCTTATGTCAGGGGTGCTATGCGGTGCTTCACCTTCAGTTGCGTGGATATGAAAGAAAAGTGCAATGGCATGGCATTTCATCGCGGTTGCATGGGTTCCCAATCCATGTTAAAACAATGTGCTTCAAGTGCGGAAAAATAATCATGCGTATAAGGACTGCAGATGAGTGTCGCGAGTGTATTGAAGCGTATTTAAACAATAAAAGAGAGTTTGCGAGATTCAATAAATGTCGTAAAATCTATGAGATAGAGCTTCATGAATGAGATTAGTATGTGATGATGAGAGTAAACAGCTCTGTATTGCGTGTGATTTATTGTAGTAGTATAATGCTGGTTGAGAGGGAAAATGTGTGAGTAAGTAAGAGGAGAATATGGATGAGTTATATATATATATATATATATATATATATATATATATATGTCGTAGTCTTTTCGTCATATTCGTCATTTTATGAAATACCTAGGCACTTCCAGAAACGTCGACGTTTGGTGAAACTTATTTAAATTACTTAATGTGCCTAGGTAGTTCATGAAATGACCACTCGGCGCCGGCGCTTCGTGATAAATACTCAAGTACGTCATTTGACTAATTTCACACTTCGACGTTTCATGTAATGCCTGGCATATCGTAACACGTCCTAGAGTCATTACTTATTCTACAAAAACAGGTTAGTAATGAACAGACTTGATACACTTTAACGTGGATAGTATTTAATTGAATTTCTTGCCATTAACAAATTTTATAAGAATTTTTTAAATAATATTAAATTACATTCATAATAATAAAGTATAAATAATCATATTATTTCGTCAATTTTTTAATAGATTTGAAAATTATTTATTAGCACATGGTCCACTTTTATGGCACCGTGAGTTGCATTGAAGCTTGTGTTTGTGCTTTAAGTCCAAGCTTGTGTTTGTGCTTTAAGTCCAAGCATTACATGAAACGTCGAAGTGTGAAATTAGTCAGATGACGTACTTGAGTATTTATCACGAAGCGCCGGCGCCGAGTGGTCATTTCATGAACTACCTAGGCACATTAAGTAATTTGAATAAGTTTCACCAAACGTCGACGTTTCTGGAAGTGCCTAGGTATTTCATGAAATGACGAATATGACGAAAAGACTACGACATATATATATATATATTGTAGGACATGACTATTGCATATTGTATTATTGACGTTCTGTATATGTTGTTGGATATACTATGCTTGTCATACTCGTGTGTGTTGCGTCGATGCATTGGCGGCGTGCGCAAAGAGCGAAAGAATTACGCTTAAATTTAAACGTTTATGTCTTATGTCGAGTTTATTGTGTGCAATCGGCAGATAGTTCTGTACTGCTAATGAACTACTACAATAAACTATTCTAAAGAACCTTTAGTGAAAATTTATACTATGTTTGACTGGCTTTCTGTCCCTGTTCCCGCAACATTCCCATATTACTGTATGACTTCGAATAATTAATGCGGAACTCGAACTTTATGCTTATAACGTACGTAGGAGCTGTCAGATAATCATTTTCTTCTATGTTATTTAAATCGCAAATATAACAGGTATGTTACTTCCTAAAAGATTATAATAAAAATAATGTTTAAAATATAATTAATATTTAAAATATAAATTGTATTAAATATAGATACTTATTCAATAGCAGTTATACAAATCAAATCATCGAAACAGTTTCGCGCGTGTTCGATAAAATCATCGCGAGACATGTCGCGACATGTTCTTCAAAACAATAACGCTCCATTGACTTATGCGAAATTGCAAAATTTGCAGTTTTGCACGTGTTCGATGAAATCATCGCGAGACACGTATGCTCTTGAAAAGAAATCATATTTGATGCCCGATGAGGTGATCTCATCACGAATGTTCTTGACAAAGATATTACATTTAACGTATATGTGGATTGTGGTGGTGGTCACCATGCAGCAGCCGTACATTGGCGCTATTTTTGCAAGATTTGCAGTTTTGTGTATGTATAAATGGTCTACGAGGATTCTAGAGCGCAGTCGAGAGTTCGATACGGTTCGTGTACGTCGCAAACAGCCTCCAGATACGATGAACACTCACGGTGCGAACTACTACGTTCCGATCCCTGATGAAGCGTGCGAGAAACAGCACAATGAGTAAGTACCGCTAATTTTCGTATATACTTGTGCAAAAAACTTTTATAAACGTAATTGTATTTTTTTACAGTTTTGATAAACCCCACTACACGCCACGTATTTTGGGAAGGAGATTTGCCTTGACATCGACATCATATAAATTTTTGGATGTTGGAATCAACGCGGGACCTATGTCCTCTGTGGATATACATATTGGTGATAACCGAGGCAATCGGATAATTCTGCCACATGCAACGTGGGTGACATTCATCGAAAAACGTGCAGATATACAGCGACTCGTGCAGTCATCGGCACCATCATCGCTAACGTTTCGAGATCTGGAGCTTGTTAAAATACGTGACGCAGATATTGTAAAATTGACGTCGTGCGGCACCAGCTTGTACATGAAACCGTCAACTGTACTCTTCCTGTTCGAACTAGAACATTGCGTCGAGAATGTGTATTTTCAACTATGTCAAAATGTTCACGGCGTAAGTGAAAAATTCAAACAGTTTGTAACAATTTTACGTCAAAATTGTATCACCGATAAATGTAACGCAGTTACAATCTTGCGTGAATTTTATGATAAAAATTCGATTATTGATTGTGAATTATTAGCCTACGCTTTGGATACTATTGTGTGTGTATGTATAATGCTACATGATAAATAAATGCATATAATATGGTTAAAAAATTTTTTCCTTTTTATTTACCGTTCCCTGTCGTTAAGCTTCGTTTATCGTTTACTTAAATGTAATATTATAAATTAAACATTAAGATCTAAACGATTAAATATTGTTGGCGAAAAAAATATATGCGATCGTGAGCGAAAACGCAAACGGGGGCCGGTGGCCGGGAGGGACCGCGAGAACAAGAAGATGCGCGCGACCGGGGCGAGGGAGAGATAACGCGAGCGTGTGACGTCACGCGGACCGGCGCGGCCGTTGCACGCGAACTCTGCGGCGCGGCAAAAACGCGAACGCTCCGCGGCGCGGCGAAAACGCGGTCGCCCCGCGGCGCCGGAAAACCCCCTCGCCCCGCGGCGCCGGAAAACGCGGACCCCCTCGCCCCGCGGCGCTCGAAAACGCGGTTCCCCCCTCCCCCTCCCCGCGGCGCTCGAAAAACGCGGTTCCCCCCTCCCCCTCCCCGCGGCGCTCGAAAAACGCGGTTTCCCCCTCCCCCCGGTCCTCCCTGACCCGCGGTCCCCCCCGCCCGCGCCCTTCCCCCGCCCGCGGTTTCTCCCCCCCCGCCCGCGGTTCCCCCCGCCCTTTCACCCCCCTCAGATCCCCTAGTTAGAATCGGCCTACCTTACCTACTGACGGAGTAACGCGAAATAGCGTGCTCAATTACATGAGACGGACAAGCTCTACGAGCGAACTCGACGCTAACGCAAAACCGACGCGAAAACCGAAACGGACGCCATTACGCAACGACACCACAATTATTCAACGCGAATTTCACGCGAACATTAACGCGAATTTCTCACGAAAGACTCTATTACGATCTCCAGGGACTCGATGTATTATTTCTACCGCGACCCCACGGCCACGATACCATCCCGAGGCCCCTTGCTCTCGCTATCGATCGCAAAGATTTTCCTCGGCTCCTCGAGAGCCTTACATACCGCGATTCTACTCTAGTTTCCCGAGCGAGAGCGCGTACCGGAGGGCGGTGTCGTGGCTTACATTAACGAATTTACTTGCGGGCAACCTCACCGGTGTATGCCTCCTCTCGGGGCTCCTCGCCGTCGCCTCGTATCGGCTACCTCGTTCTCGGGACTCAACTCCACTCGGCTATCGCGAATTTCGGCTCGCACGTTTGCCTACGCCGACAGACGACCAGAGAGTAACGCGACAATCCGCTCGATCGCAAAATCGATGCGGCCTCCTCTCTGCGGGGCGCGTACGGGCCAATAGAATTTACGCTCGCTAGCTCGCGAGATTCCGGCGCAAGGCCGTCGCAAAAGGATCCTTCGGGGGGGGGGGGCGCAACGGTCCCTCGGCGGCGCGGCAACTTTTAGATTTTGACCTTGGGGCGGTGGCCATCCACCCCAGAGGTCTGTGCCCTATGGGGGTAATTCCTGACGAAGGCGGGTTCACCCAGGGCCCTGGGGTCCCGCTATCGGCGATTCCGTCCGTCGCTGAGTCGTGCGCCGTATGCCTGCCTGACTCGCTACCACCGCCGGCCCGCGATCCCTGCCGCTTCCTCTCTAGCCCCTCGTCTATGATTTCGGAGTCCTCCCGGACCCCTCCTCGGTTGTTGCTCCCTCGTAGAGTTGCTCCGTGATGCGGGTGAGGCGCCGCGTATTTTACAATAAAGAAAAAAAAAGGAATCAGTACGCGAAAACATAATATAAATCGGCCCCTGGAGATCTCGTCGTGGCCTCCCTGGTCCGTCCCTCGACGCGAATTTACGCGCTTTGTGACGGCGGCGGGACGCCGTGACGAGGCGGCGGGCCGCAACGTCACAAAGTATATAGCAAAACAAATTTACATTCAACATTTACTGTCACACATACACTTACTAGTCAATGTATACACATACCTATTGATAGTATATATAAGTATAGCAGACAATTTATGCATTCATACCATATATACCGTAACTCAACATATGTACATTTAGGGTATACATGTGCACAAGAAAATAGATCAATCCATTTCTTTACACATATACTTATGCACCTATGCAAGTTTGCCTAGGCCCTAAAGGTATATCCAGACAAACTTGCATAGGTGCATAAGTATATGTGTAAAGAAATGGATTGGTCTCTGGTGCACATGTATACCCTAAATGTACGTATGTTGAGTTACGGTATATATGGTATGAATGCATAAATTGTCTCTCTGCTATACTTGTGTATACTATCAATAAATATACGTATACATTGAGTAGTGTTACGGCCCCAATTTAAGATAAGAGGAACAATTATATTAAGTAAGAATTGTGAAACATAGATATTAAGTAAGAAGAGGTAAAATAATAGAATTAAGAAACCGAGACCCTGAAAGATATATTGAGAGCAAGCGACAAAGGAGAATCACAACAATAAGTTGCGCGACCGGCCTTCCGATCGAGCAACTCAGCAAAACCGAAGGACGGACAGATGGATAAAACAGAACGAGAACAGAGGACGAGAGGGCAATTGGAGTCAGGGAGCAGACCAGTAACGGGCATTTTCTGTAATAACGGTCAATCAGAGTTAATTATACTATCAGTTTATTAAAAGTGTCGTGTGTTGTAATCATTTATAATCCCGCTTCCTCCGTGGATCGAAAAAACCCTGTGTCCCATACCCACAAGGGGCACAACAAATGGTGGCAGCGTGAGGGATCCAGTGGCAGGAAAACGGGAACGAAACGGCAACTGAAAAAGAAATACAAGTGAATCAGTGAGGCAGTGCAACATCCTACACGGAGACACGCCAGGCAGATTCAACAGCAGCAAACAACACGGTAGCGGCCGACAAGGGACAAGCGAGCAGCGTAACCTGAGAAGGCGCCGACCTACCTCAACGGAGGCTCAACGACAGATAAAGCGGCACGAGCACCGACCAGCAACATGCGACTAGCGACCGTAATGTAAGTCGATTAAGAAAATTATGTAAAGCGCCATTACCGTAGATGTCGGAAAACGAAAATCCACCTGCGGAACTAAACCAATCGTGGCTCCATAGCGAGACGTCACGACGAGCGCGTAGAAATAGACCGTTAAGCCCCGTGCAAACGACCGAAGAAGTCGTAAGTGACAATCGCGAAACCGTGCGTAGAAATTTAGACGCGTACTACTCAAGCGAAAGCGAATCGGAACCGGAATTACACCCGAACACTGTAATCGAACGCGAACAATTCGACGATTCCGTTGTAATTTTAGACGCGAGAGTGATAGGACAAAATAACTGCCCCGACGAAAATAGACTCCACCCCTCACACGCGCGCACACAATCCGAAGACGCAGACAGTACGACCAGTAGGCTAACACACAGACGAGAGTTTTCATTAACCTCGTATGATAGCAGCGTATTTAATCCGCAAGAGTATTATTCTGCCTCGAGAAACGTGAACGTAATCGAGATGGCGGAAGCAACAAATAGCAACCACGACGCGAATGATATCGTAAATAACGACGCGCAGATAACTCCAGAAAACGTAGACGCAGAAATCAACCGCCTAAATAGAGTGTTATCTCGAAGGAGAACACCGGCGAATAATCGTAATCGAATTCCCGGACTGCAACCGGACGATACGGACGACAGAGATGCCATTCTCGGCGAGATATTAATTGGAATTCCGCAATTTACAAGATCGCGTAAATCAACTAGAAACGGCGAATCCTGAACACCGCGAATTTCACGCGAGACGCGAGCCAAGTAACCTCCCGTTCGAAGTAACGTACGGACGAACGTCATACGATATCCGGAACCAAGCGGAACGCGCTATCGGATATCTACGTTTAAAAGAGGCACGAGATATGATACCCGAGTTCGACGGAGCCTCGAATAAATTACAAGAATTCTTAAGCGCCGCGTCATATGCAATAAAAAACATAAATCCTATGGAAGAAGGAACGTTATTAGAAGCAGTGTTATGCACAAAGCTAAAAGGAAGAGCGATGATAGATTTTCAAACGCGAGAGATAAGAGATTTCGCACAACTAAAGAAAAGAATTAGAAGTTTGCTATCTAAGCCGCAAAAGCACAACACACTTACAACTAGAGTTTAATACACTCAAGCAAAAACCCGGAGAAAATGCAAGAGCATTCGGATTAAGAACCGATAAGCTAGCAATGGAGCTATACGACTCCATGATAGAGGGAAGAAATCACACAATAGAAAGCAAGCGAACTATCTTAGATACGATTCAACAACAGGCATTACAGAATTACCAAATAGGATTGAGAGACGAGATCAAGTTACTTGTCCGAGCTCAGCATTTCGCAACCTTGCAAGAAGCGATTGCCGGAGCGAGCGCCGAAGAAAAGGTAAACGGACCGAGCGGATATCCACCGCGTCCCAAAAATAATTACGCGTATTCGCCGCAACCACGCGATAACCGAGCGTCAATACAATGCCAAAAATGCGGAAAATACGGGCACCTCGGAAGGGAATGTCGTACCAGTAGATACGCAAACCGTTTCTCCTTACCGAAACCCGAAACCCGCGGCGATAGGACACCCCGCGTAAACGCGATAGATAAAGTCTGCAATTACTATAAGAAAGCAGGGCACATGCGCGAAGAATGTTGGCTGTTAAATGGTCGACCAAATAGAGAAAGGACAAATCACAACAAACCTAATAACCCGCGAGGACAAAATAAAAATTTTCACTCGAAAACGAATGGTCCGAGAAAAAAGGACAGTAACTCAGCCGCGAATAGCGATGAGGAAGATAAAGAGGACACAAAGCAGCGCCGACCGGCGTTAGAGTATCAGGTGTCACATATGACGAACAAGCCGCAGAAGCATGCAGGGCTGGACTTAATCACTCTGCCCATGCGAGAAGCGAAGCGCGAAAAAATAAATTTACTGTTTGATACCGGAGCGGCCGTATCGATAATAAAGGTAAAACACTTGAAAGGCGAGACAATGATAGAAGAGGATAAAATGGCCCTTACAGGAGTAACAGGTCATAAAGCTCATACGATTGGAAAATTTACAGCAACTATAGACTTGAAAGATAGAAAGATCAAGCACACGATATACGTCGTCAAAGATGATTTTCCGATTGAATACGACGGGATACTAGGCGTAGATTTTATAAAGAAGCATCAAGCGTCATATAGTTACGAGTCGAGCTTAATACGCATAGGGAATAGCACGCTAAAATTATATCCGTACAAGAAAATGGTTTTGAAACCGCGAAGCGAGACAATAGTACAAGTCGCGACCGACAAAAATTCACTAGGAATAATACAGGCAGAAGAAACAATGCCAGGAGTATTCATAGGAAATTGCCTAGTGATGCCAGAAAATTTTCTATGTCCGGCAAGCATACTAAATACGACGGAAAAAACAGTCAAAATGCTGATGCCGCAAGTGACATTAGAAGAGTTAGAGCAAGAAGAAGCAGAAAAGATAGAAGTAATCAAGTAAACCAGGCAGAAGAAACAATGCCGCGTAGCGAAAGAGTCGAAAAATTGATACGCACGCAACACTTAAATGAAGAAGAAAAGAAAGCTATTATGAAAATTTGCAGAGATTTCAGCGACGTATTACACTTGGAAGGAGAACCACTGACATGCACTGACATCGTCGCGCATAAGATTACAACAAAGGCAGGCAGCGTACCGGTCAACGTCCGACCGTATCGCTTGCCAGAAAAATACAAGGAAGAAGTGAATAGGCAAGTAAAGGAGATGTTAAAAAACAAAATTATTAGGCCTAGCACGAGCCCATGGAATGCGCCGTTGCTAGTAATCCCGAAGAAAAGAGACGCATCAGGAAAATTAAAACTGAGAGTGGTATAGATTTTCGGTTTGTAAACGATCTAACGGAGGGAGATTCCTTTCCATTGCCAAACATAACCGATATCCTAGACCAACTGGGAAAAGCAAAATACTTTACCACGCTAGATCTCGCCTCGGGATATCACCAAATCCCGATGGAAGAAGAAAATAAAGAAAAAACAGCGTTCTCTACACAATATGGACATTACGAGTATAATCGAATGCTTTTTGGACTGAAAAATGCCCCAGCGACATTTCAACGAGCAATAATAGCCGTTCTAGCAGGACTGGTAGGATTACAATGCTTAGTATATCTGGACGATATAATCGTATACGGAGCAAGTTTACAAGAGCACAACAAAAGATTAATAGAAGTACTAAAAAGGTTGAGAAAATATAATTTGAAATTACAGCCCGATAAATGCGAATTCCTTCGGAAAGAAGTGACGTATCTCGGACATGTGATCACAGAAAACGGCATCTCGCCAGATCCATCAAAACTAGAAGCAGTAAAAAGCTTCCCGAAACCAACAAAGGTAAAAGACATTCAGGCTTTCATAGGATTAGCCGGATATTACCGAAGATTTATTAAAGATTTCTCAGCAATTGCCAAGCCACTCACAAAAATGACCAGAAAGGATATCAAATTCGAGTGGAACGCGGAACAACAAAACGCATTTAACATACTTAAGGAAAAATTAACTACAGCATCGGTATTAAGATACCCGGACTTTTCTCAAGAATTCGTAGTGACGACAGACGCGTCAGATTACGCAATCGGAGCTATACTGTCACAGGGAAAGATAGGTCAAGATCAACCGTGGCGTATGCGAGCCGAGTACTATCAAAGGCCGAGCAAAATTATAATACTACTGAGAAAAGAATTACAAGCGATAGTATGGGCAGTGAAACACTTCCGACCATACGTTTATGGAACAAAATTTACCATAGTGACAGACCATAAATCATTGGTTTGGCTATTTAATGTAAAGGACCCCGGATCACGATTAATCCGATGGAGGTTGAAATTAGAAGAATACGATTACACTATTGTACACAAGGCCGGTCAAGAGAATAGAAACGCTGATGCGCTGAGTCGACATGTTCCGACAGATATCAACAAGATAGAGAAGGAAGAGAACAACGAAGAGGAGAGCGAAAGAAAATACACAGAAGAAGAGAAGCAACGTATATTATACGAATACCACGATGCACCTGTAGGAGGACATCAAGGTGTGGAACGCACCATAAACCGAATAAGGTTGACGCATAATTGGAGAGGATTAACACGAGACGTCAAAAAACTACATTAATAAATGCGAACTGTGTCAAAAGAACAAGTTATCGCGAAAAAATAAAGCACCTCTAGTAATTACAGACACCGCGGATAAACCGTTTGAAAAATGTGCCTTAGATATAGTAGGACCATTGACGGTGACCGAAAACGGAAATAAATACATCCTCACGTTCCAAGATAACCTATCTAAATTCAGTAAAGCGATACCTGTACCGAACCAAGAAGCGAATACGATCGCGAAAGAATTCGTCACAAAGATAATTTTTGAGTACGGGATCCCAGAAAAATCCTGACAGATAGAGGCACAAATTTTCTAAGCGAAATATTTAAAAGTACGTGCAAATTATTAAAAATAGAAAAATTCAAACCACCGCGTACCATCCTAAGAGCAACGGAGCGTTAGAACGCTCTCATAGGACATTAGCCGAATACCTGCGTCATTATATTAACGCGGACCAGACAGACTGGGACGAATGGACGCCATACGCAATGTTCGCGTATAACACGACGCCACACACGGCGACCGGGTTTACACCCTTCGAACTGGTATACGGGCACCGAGCGACACTACCGACGGCACTGTCGCAACCACCGAAACCAACGTATACCTACGACGATTACGCGCAAGAGCTGAAAGAAAAATTAAGAGCGACACAACGAGTTGCAAAGGAACATTTGCGAAACGAAAAATCTAAGGCCAAGGAGACGTACGACAAGAAAACAAAGAAATTAATTTCCGAGTGGGAGACAAGGTTCTCTTGCACGACGAAACGGTGCGTAGAGGGAGATAAAAAAAAATTAGAATCCCCGTGGATAGGACCGTACGAAATAATAGAAAAACATTTCCGAAGTTAATTATACAATAAAAAAGGGACGGAAAACGACGCGAGTACACGTAAACCGATTAAAGCCCTTTATAGAACAGTAAAAAGCTACGAAAAATTAGGCGATAGAAAATAGACGATAGAAAATAAGCAAAAAATATATATATATAAGAAAAATAAGATAATATGTATTTACCGAACATCAATTACGGCGAACCAACCGCACCACTCGTTGAACCGGTGGCCACATCCACCGAAATTTTCAAGGGCTGGTTAAGCACCCACGTGCCCGGGGGTGTTAAGGCCGCCTCCACGTAGGAGGGAGGGGGCGAGCGAGACGAGGAGGGCCCCGCTTCTACGTTGGAGGGAGGGGGCGAGCGAGACGAGGAGGGCCCCGCACACGCACTAGGCGCACCAGGCAAACTTACGGCACCCGCTCGCGCCGCCCTCAGCCAATAGCTGCGCATACAGGCGTCACAAGACGCTGGCGCGAAGTACAGATTACACTGAATGCACCTCATTTTAATTATCGTTAGACAACAAGTACTCTACCCAACGTTTAGAGACACATTAAACGCGAGGAGAGAAAAAATGCAAGGAGAAAGCATAATCAAGCCACGAAAAATTCAAAGAAAAGTAACATGAGTCCTTATCTTACAGGACACTGATCGTCGTCCAGCACTTCGCGAAAAAAGCGAAACCCGAGACAGTACCATCGTACGAGATACGACGATTCAGCAACGAGCCGGGAATATACTTCGAGAGAACCGGACAATTGCAACAGGTAGAGGCTACCTGGAAATTAGCGATAAAAATCGACGTAGCAGCCCTAGGAAACCGATATCACCAACTTCAAGAGTTTCTACAGCAAGCCGAAAAAATATGCGAAACGATAATCGCAAAGGACACGCAGCAGACGTGCAAAAACATCCCTCCGAACAATAGAAAAAGATAACGAAAAATTAACGCAATTATTAACGCGATTACAAACGATATACAAAACAAAGGATAACAAACGTGGTTTAATAGATGCGATCGGCACGATCAGCAAAACGTTTGTTCGGTACTATGGATGCCGACGATGCAAAAAACATACAGGAGCAGCTTGAACTGATACAAAATCAGCAACAGACTCTACGGCACACCGCGAAAACGCAATTAAAGGTGATAAATGCCACAATAGGCCACATGGAGGCTTTAGAAAAATCATTATACCAACAACTGCTAACGAACGTTACAACCAGAATACAGCAGGACACAGCTCTATATGCTAGACGAGAAGAAATAGACGAACAGTTATTAATACTAACTACAATTACGACAGACCTAGTAGAGGACGTGAAAGACACAATAGATTACCTTACTTATTCGCAAGAAAGAATTATACTCACGAGATTGTTACCGATAGAAAAAATCATAACGGAATTAAAAGAAGCGACGTCACAATTGACGCGAGGATCTCATTTCCCATTTAAAGTTAGACTAGAAAATTGGAACGATATACAAAGCTACGTAGAAATTAACGCGTATTACGATAACCCGAACATTTATACGATAATCAAATTTCCCGTGGTAGCATACCCTGTGTATGAAATAATAAAAACGACACCACTACCTGTCTACAGCCACGCGAATATTTTTACATTTTTAAGAATCACTCACAACATATTAGCAATAGATAAAGAAAATCATAATTATATAACGCTAGAGGAACGCGATCTAAATGATTGTAAACGAAACGGAATAAAATATGTATGTAACCGAAACTACCCGATATACTTTATAAAAGCCGACGCACCATGCGAGGTGCAAGTTTATGTAAAAACGCCAGGATATATAAACCTGCGAAAAACGTCAAATAATGTCAAACGTAACCTTATGGATAACATTAAGCGAACCTCAAACGTGGCTATTCTCGACGCCAAAAAAGCAAAAGCTAACGATTCAATGTAACGACCAGGCGGAACAAAAAGTAGAAATTGAACGAACAGGAAAACTAAGTATAAACAAAAATTGTAAATTAACCACACCCGACATTATTATAAAAACAAAAAGACAAACAACTATGAAACAAATAGAAATGCACTTAGCAGATTTTAACATAACACTAACAAACGAAAATAAAAACGCCAACAAACAAGCGAAAAAAGAAATTAGACTAGAACCGGTAATTAGAAACCCTAACGAACTAATGGAATTAAGTCTAGACATAAGCAACATAAATAAAGAGTTGGAAAAACCCCAAGACACCCTAATAAAAGATCCCTATGTCATATATCCCGTAGGATCGACACTTACGATAATAATAATACTAAGCATAATAGGAATAAGCATTTTATAAAACGAAATAAACGGACAAGCGATCGACCGCACATACAAGGCGATTCGGCAATACTATACTAGAAAGTAAGAAAGATGTAACCGTAGAAAACAATAAAGTAAATAAAACTACCTCGATAGAAATAGGAGTAAAAATAAACAACAACTATTGTAACAAAAACTACCGACCGTAGTTTTCTTCTCACAAAGGGGGAGGGATGTTACGGCCCCAATTTAAGATAAGAGAAACAATTATATTAAGTAAGAATTGTGAAACATAGATATTAAGTAAGAAGAGGTAAAATAATAGAATTAAGAAACCGAGACCCTGAAAGATATATTGAGAGCAAGCGACAAAGGAGAATCACAACAATAAGTTGCGCGACCGGCCTTCCGATCGAGCAACTCAGCAAAACCGAAGGACAGATGGATAAAACAGAACGAGAACAGAGGACGAGAGGGCAATTGGAGTCAGGGAGCAGACCAGTAACGGGCATTTTCTGTAATAACGGTCAACCAGAGTTAATTATACTATCAGTTTATTAAAAGTGTCGTGTGTTGTAATCATTTATAATCCCGCCTCCTCCGTGGATCGAAAGAACCCTGTGTCCCATACCCACAAGGGGCACAACAGTAGTAAGTGTATATGGTACAGTAAATATGTGAATGTATAATCTTTCTGCTCTCTATACATTTATATTATATTATTAATATGTATGCACCTATGCAAGTTTGCCTATAGGCCCTAAAGGTCAATCCAGACAAACTTGCATAAGTGCATAAGCATATGCATAAAGAAATGGATTGGTCTATTTCCTTAAGCACATGTATATGGACCAATCAATTAATTTCCTTATGCTTATGTTTATGCGCTATGCAAGTTTGTCTGGATAGACCTTTATTATTCAATGTATGCACATACATATTGATAATATCATATAAGTATATAGCAGAACAATTTACATTCAACATTTACTGTAACACATACACTTACTAGTCAATGTATACACATACTTATTAACAGTATATATAAGTATAGCAGACAATTTATGCATTTACACATTTACTATAATATGCCGTGCGAACAGTGGCACAGATCGATGTAAACGTCGCGATTTTACTTTTATGTCATTGAGTCTTCTACGCGGTTCTGTTCGCGTTAAATTACACAGTCAAAACGCTATTAAAAATTGCTGGAAATATTTAATTACTTTCTTACCACATATTTATAAAAAAATATTTATACAATCAATGAGATAAGACATCTTATAAGATGTAATAACTTTAGTACAATAAACAGCGTATGTACATTGTAAAAAAGTAAATAAATATTTTAAACATTTTTTATACTAGCGTTTTTTGCTCTATGATTTGACGCAAACTGAACCGCGTGAAAGACTCAAGAGCGTATAAGTAAAATCGCGACATTTATATTTACGTTGAAGGAGGACAGGAACCAGGAAAAAAAATATATTTTGTTTATATTTTTTCTTTTTATGTATTTCAGTGTTTTTATAAGAAATGCGTTATACAAAATAGATGCTTTAGAAGCACTATAAAAACAGCATTATTATATTTTTAAATATTTTTTCCCAAATAAAGATGCTCCTTATTTGGGAAAAAATATTCCTTGCAGTACAGACGGTGGTGCGGCCACATATTCTTGTGGTACAGTCGTTGCCGGCACATTTCCTTGTGGAACGATCGGTGCAAAATATCCTTGCAGTACAGGCGGAGCGGGCCCATATCTTTGCGGTGCAGTCGTTGCCGGCCCTTAATAACCTTGCGGTGCAGTCGCCGGCTCAGAATTTTGCGGTGCAGTCGTTGCCGATCCATAATAACCTTGCGGTGTAGTCGCCGGCTTAGAATTTTGCGGTGCAGTCGCCGGCCCAGAATTTTGCGGTGCAGTCGTTGCCGGCCCATAATAACCTTGCGGTACAGTCGCCGGCCCAGAATTTTGCGGTGCAGTCATTGCCGGTCCATAATAACCTTGCGGTGCAGTCATTGCCAGCACATAACCTTGCGGTGCAGGCCGATTCATTGCAAGCCGGTTAGCTTGCTGTCGTTGCTTCTTCTTCTCCTTCTGGAGAAATCTGTGGAAGGCCTGTTTTATTTGCTGAAAAATTAAAATTATTATATTTTTTTATAATATCTATAACACTTTAATGTTCAAAACAAGAAACTAATAAACCAACCTATACACCTTAGATATATATTATAAATTTAATAAAAGTAAACAATAATACTAACGTTTCGACTTCGTGGTGCGGACACGTATCCTCGCGATGTAGTTGCCGGCCCAGAATTTTGCGGTGCAGTCGTTGTCGGCCCATAATAACCTTGCGGTGCAGTCGCCGGCCCAGAATTTTGCGGTGCAGTCGTTGCCGGCCCATAATAACCTTGCGGTGCAGTCGGCGGCCCAGAATTTTTCGGTGCAGTCGTTGCCGGCCCATAATAACCATGCGGTACAGTCGCCGGCCCAGAATTTTGCGGTGCAGTCGCCGGCCCAGAATTTTGCGGTGCAGTCATTACCGGTTCATAATAACCTTGCGTTCAGTCGCCGGCCCAGAATTTTGCGGTGCAGCCGTTGCCGGCCCAGAATTTTGCGGTGCAGTCGTTGCTGGCCCATATTCTTGAGAAGCAGGCGGTAGCGACGCTGTCTTTTCGGGTTCCGTCGTCTTTTCGGGTTTCGTCGTCTTTTCGGGTTCCGTCTTCTTTCGCGCCGGTAGCAATTTAGTCACTGTGGCCGCCCTCGGCGTCCTCTCTCTTTCCGTCCCACCTTGCGGTGCAGTCGTTGCCGGCCCATATTCTTGCAATGCAGGCGGTGTGGCCGTCTTCGGCGTCTTCCCTTGCGCCCGTGGCTTGTTTGTCGCTGTCGTCTTCTCTCGCGCCAATGATTCCGGCGAATAGCGCGCCGTTTCGCTTCTGTCTGAAACATAAAACATATTTTATAATTTCACTTAGATATATATATATATATATATATACTAGCATGCCCCGCCGGGCTTCGCCCCGAGAACATGTGTATTAAGACACGCAAATAGTCTCTCTCTCTCTCTCTCTCTCTCTCTCTCTCTCTCTCGGTCCCGAAATCGGTTTCCAAAAAGATCGGTAACAAAAAATAGTACATTTTATAGCACTCCCCGAGAAATTCTACTCTTTCTTCATGTATAATTTTTTGAGAATTAATCAATTATTTCCCGAAAAATTTAAAAAATTAAAAAAACCGGTTTCCAAAAAATCGGTAACAAAAACTATACACATAGTGGCACT
>JASTWP010003393.1:0-24642 GCA_030770255.1 Temnothorax ravouxi
CACAAAATAAGCAAAGCGAGTGAACCCATCGCTGAAAAACGGCAGCAATAAGCCTCTTGCTTTTTTTTCTCTAGAATGGATACGATATTATATTCATTAAGTTGTAAATATTATTATACTTGTATTTATTCAAGTATGTATAAATGTCTCACCATTTCAGAATCTCGGGCTTCAGATTAACGAATCTGGTCGAGTCATTACGTGCCAATGTTGATTCCGGTGTGTTGGGAGACAGAGCTCCAGCAGGACCTACAGCGCACATTCATTCTGGAATCCTGCAGGTGAGAGTAAGTAGATTGTCCAGATTATTCAATCCAAGTAAGATTGTACCGGCGATATTTTGTACTGTTGTTAACGATTGTTTATCGATATTTGTCAGTATCGCAGTTTTTTTTTTTTTTTAATTTGCGTGGAGTAATAGTTGTGTCAGTTGAACGCTATGTTCTATTAATTTTCAGTCAGTCTTTGTTATCGTAAAGAATATTTTCCAGTGATACCGACGAACATTGTTAACAAAGTACGAAATATGTCTCTCGGTATATCGTAAGCCCTAAATGATTTTAACATGTGGACGTTCACTTTTTACAGGCTCGCGATTTCGACGATCCACCGGACTGATGGACAAGACGGAGTATCTGTTACGTGAATGGGTGCAAATGCACCATAATCCGCAGTACGCGCGAGATACCACAAAAGCGTTTAGCATATTCGTCCATCAGATGAACATCCACGGCATCTTGAAAACCGACGACCTCATCACAAGATTCTTCAAGCTGAGCACACAAATGTGCGTCGACCCTTTGCTATCGGACTCTTTCAGAAACTGGCTTAGCTCCCTCGATTATACGTGCGAAGTGCTTCCACTCGTTGGATGCGTTCGTACGTCTCGTAGCATTACTGGTGAAAACACTCGGGCGACGCTAGTAATACCCATACCAAGATCAATCTCTTGAATAAGGTGCTTGGTATCGTAGCCGGTGTGCTGCTCCAGGACCACGAAATACGTGGCGCCGACTTCCAACAATTGCCGTACCATCGGATCTTTATCATGCTCTTCTTGGAGTTGTGCGCGCCCGAACCGGTTCTAGAGGCCGTGAAATTTTCAAGTTCTAACCGCCTTTTGCCATACCCTACACATCCTGCGGCAGCGAAAGCGTCAGGCTTCTGTTACGCCTGGCTGGAGTTGGTCTCGCACCGAGTCTTCATCGGCCGCATGCTGGCTATCACGCCACAGCAGAAGTGGCTGGGGGATGTACGCGCAGCTCCTTATCGAATCTGTTCAAGTACCTCGCACCCTATCTTCGAAATGCGGAGTTAGCAAAGCCTGTGACGAGTCTATACAAAGGGGACGCTACGTGTGTTGCTCGTGCTGGCTACACGACTTTCCGGAGTTCCTTTGCGATTATCATTATGGATTTTGCGATGTGATACCGCCGAATTGCATACAAATGAGAAATTTGATTTTAAGTGCGTTCCCAAGAAATATGCGCCTACCTGATCCGTTCACGCCGAATCTGAAGGTTGACATGCTGCAGGAGATATCGCACGCTCCGCGTGTTCTTACCAATTTCGCGTCTACGATACAGCCAAATTCCTTCAGGAAAGAGCTCGACTCTTATCTGAAGGCTCGCGCGCCGGTCACCTTCCTGTCCGAGCTCCGCAGCAATTTGCAGGTGTCGCAAGAGGCCGGTGTGCGTTTACAACATTCAGCTGATGAATGCCCTCGTGCTCTACGTCGGCACGCAGGCTATACAATTTATTCGCAGCAAGGGTCACACCGCCTAACATGTCTACCATCGCGCACTCCGCGCACATGGACATCTTCCAGAATTTGGCCGTCGATCTGGATACCGAAGGCCGTTATTTGTTCCTGAACGCTATAGCGAACCAGTTGCGGTATCCTAACAGTCACACGCATTACTTCAGTTGTACGATTCTCTACCTATTCGCTGAAGCGAACACAGAAGCGATACAGGAGCAAATTACGAGGGTTCTTTTGGAGAGATTGATTGTTAACAGGCCACATCCATGGGGCTTTTGATTACCTTCATCGAACTCATAAAGAATCCGACGTATAAATTCTGGTCGCACGAGTTCGTACATTGCGCGCCGGAGATCGAAAAGTAAGTCTTGCTTCTTCTTCTTTTTTTTTTTTTTTTTTTAATTAATTGCACCGAAATTATTTTAATTCTACCGGAAGGATATCATATATATTCTTAAAAAACAATGGTAACAAGCTTTCAATTTTATCCGGCGTTAAATGTCAAATTTATATTGTATTATATCAACATTATTGACAACATAAGTATGTTGAATTGAAACTGAAATGGAGACTTTAATTTTGATACCGATTTCAATTTCTGGTTTTTGGGGGGGGGGGGGGTAAAAATTGAATTCTCAACACAATGATCACACGTCGATCTAAAATATTGATAAAAGAAATAGAATTTAAGGCGGCTGCATTTAGCGTCGAATGTAGAATGTAAATTTGAATCCACAAGTCTTTAGCGTCCAATTGATTGGGTGATTCATTTTTTTTTTTAATTTAACATTCGTTATTGTTTCAGATTGTTCGAATCCGTAGCTAGATCGTGTATGGTGCAGAAGCAAGTACCCACGGCGGAGACGGAGATTCCAGAGTGATAGAGCGTTTCACTCTTCAACTATCTCGCAGTGTGTACAGTAAAATGGAGGTAATGACTGAAGGTACTGCGTGTAAAAAGTTGTTGATGTAGCGATAAATCGCGCACTATCGCGTTTAAAATTGTTGAGATGGGCAGATGCTGAATAATCGTAAATAAGTGTGCATCGATTTATATAATGTGTAAGTGAGACAATTATTACGTTAATTATTTTAATAAGAAAGGAATACGTCGATTATAAGGGGAGCAAAACCTCATACACCTCACTAAACGTGTCTTTCGGACAATTGTATTTCACACTGTGTATTATATATATATATAAACGACATTGTACACATAACACAAGTGTCAGTATATACATAATAAAGTGTATCGTGGTGGAACAAAAGCTCATGAAAATTAACAAATGGTGTTCAAACAAAAAGATGCAATTACGATGAGTATTTCTCGCGCATGTGTACGATTTATTGCAAATTGTATTCCCGAAGGAAGGTGTATAAGCATTAGAATATGTTGTACAATGCGAGACAGATATTTGTAGAGAGAGATATACGCTTTAGAAACTATTATTTAAGTATACAATACGTTTTGAAATCTGTGACATAGCGTAGGATACTAGTATATACATAGATATGGATTTTTTTAAGAGGAAGTAGTTAGATAATGACACGAGAGATGACAGGCCCAATGTAATTTATTTACAAGATTCTTTGATCCTGAAGAATTTCTACTGCGACTTTTAGATTTTTCGATGTAGTCAACTTTTGAGTGATAATTATTAAACGATTTATTCAATCTTTTGCTATATATATATATATACACATCGTTTGTACAGACTTTGAAAGCGTTATTTCTGAACGGGAGATTACACAGGACTGTTGGTCGCGCGTGGCGTGATAAGCGTCTCTCTCTTTATCGGGGAATTTGGTCGGTAAATTCGGACTGTGCAAGTGACACTTTGCGGGGTACATGATACCCGCGACGTTCACTTCGTAATCGCCCGATAATATGTATTCGTTCGTCACCTCTTGCGGTTGACCTTTCGAATCGAAATTTTGTACAAATCCAAGGCATACCTGCGGAATATCGTTCAACAAATTATCTCGAGAAAAAACTATCGGTGACGCTCTTGTAAATCTTAGATTTTTTTTAAGCATACGAGGGAGAACTGAATTCACCTGTTTCTTGAACGTGAAATCCGTAACCCGTGGTCGTTGTCATTCCGCAATACTTTCCGTTTCGATAAATAGGCTCGCCACCCCAGCACCAAGTATCGAACTCGAGATCGTGATCGTTCAACAGTAAACTGTACGTACTTCCGCTGGACTCCTTGCTCACGCTGCCTCAAAAGAGCGTCTCTGCCGATGAAGTCGACTTCCTTCTGCGGAATGAAAGTTTTATATAAGTTCACATATAACGAATTCCTTCAAAATGTCAATCCTTAAAGTAATATATTTACGTCGAATTTCACTCTCCATGATCTTCCGCATTCCAAGGGAGTGGTGAAGGTATCCAAATCTTGTCCCCAAAATGCGTAAAACTTCTCAACGCGTAACGCCCTCGTCGCATAATAACCAGCGTGTTTCACCCCGTATTTCGCTCCGGCCTCTATTAGCCTTGTGTAGACGTGCAGTGCAAACTGAAATTATGAAGAAATTTGGAACCACGCTTTATAAATCTAAGAAAATTGTTTTTAATACCGATATAACTCAAAAGGACAAAGGCGGTATAATAGCGATTACTCGAATAGATTTTTACCTCGTTTGGAATATACAAGACGTAGCCAAGTTCTCCCGTGTGCGTTAAATTCATCGTACGAATGCCATTGGCAAGTCCAACATCCAATTCCTGATGAAAAAGAAAAAAAGAAAGCGATTACGGATGATAACGTAATTTGAATGTTTAATTCGTTATGTTACCTTGAATGTGAAAAACGGGAAGTTCTTTGGATTTAAATCTATGTCTGTCAGTTCAGTTAACAGTTTTCTGGTGGCCGGTCCCATTATGCAAATCGCAGTGTACGCCGACGTGACGTCCGACACGGCGACAGAACCGTCCGCCGGTAGATGACGGTGGATCCAGTCCTTGCAACGCGTTTGTTGAATGGTTGGAGCAATCATCATGTAACTAATGAAAAAATTTCCGAATGTACTCGTAGATTTATTTTCCTTATACGGAGAATAATCCTGACGCACAACCAAAGCGCGGCGCGCGATCAGCAATTCTTCAATTTTCAAACTCGATCTCTTTAAAAAGTTACAGAAGGAAATGTATTTTAATTTTTCATTTACTTTCTAATGTAAAATCACGCCTCGGTTGCATTATCAATAATGAACTATTGCCATCGATGTGCGATGCAAATTTATTCATTGCAACTTACTGATTCGGTGCGATCCGCGCTAAACTACAGTCGTTCTCGTAACCACCACGATGATTTTGCATACCGGTATGAATAATACTTCCCACGGGCACATCCACATCATTTGAGCACAAGTACTGGAGCAAATCCACGACTTCCGTGTCGTTCGACTGCAATACAAAAAGCAAGATATTAGTATCTTAATGAAAGTTTATCAGAAAGATACACGAGCCCTTGGATAGTCACCCATAAGTCGATTTTGGTGAAGGAGGAATAATCGCTCAGACCGATCGCTTCTCTGCAAGCAGCGTATTCTTGCGCGACCGCGTCGAACCAGGGTGGCTTACCGAAGGTATTCGTGTAAGCTATTTTGTATCTCTGGAAACCGTCGGGAAACTCCAAATCTATTAACAATAAATATTTGTAGTACGGAAATGGGATTCCAAGTTTTGACAGCAAGTCCGTGATAGTGCAAATTACCGCAGTCATCGTCTGGCTGAAACCAGGACGGTCTCTCGTAGCCCATGACCTGGCCGAAAACGGCGCCCGCGTCTCGGAGCTTCGGATAAATCGGCGACATCCTCAGATTTCTTCCGGTCTTGAACTCGAGATGCGGATACTGCAGCGCGTAGTGCATACCAGGCACCTCCCGCACTCGATCGCGCAGGAACTTGCGATTGTTATGCAGCCCGAGGAAACGCGAGACATCTAACTCGTACATATCTAACGAAGTCGAGCCGTTAACTATCAATTCCGCCGTTGCGCGACCGACTCCGCCAGCGGCGGATATTCCGACCTTTAGAATGCCACAATTTATATCGAAGAATTTCGGAGAATCGATGCGATTAAGCGACTTAATCAGTTAATAGTTAATTAACTAACCGTTTTCATGCCGGCGGCGATGTAGTAATTACGTATTTCCGGCGCCTCTCCCACGATCCATCTGCAATCCGGAGAGAACGCTTCAGGCCCGTTGCAGAGTCTCTCCAGAACTGCGTTTCCTAAACTTGGAATTCTGTGCAACATCTGTTCCAGCAAAATATGAAAGTGATCCCAATCCTCCGGTAAAAATCGCTTATCCGTGCCCTCTAAGATAAATAAAATAAGAATATCTTTAATCACATTACAAATAAATAATTATCTCAGTTTAAATAGTTTATAAATTGATTTAGTGACATCAATTTAGACGAGCAAAATTCTTTTGCAGTAATTTAAACGTCCAGGAAAATTCTTATACTCATCTAACCAGGAATCACTCCGTCTTCGAACGCTGGTTTTGCGACCGGCTCGAAACCACCGGCTAACAGCCGCCCTTCGTTCTCTCGAAAATAGGTATACCCATCCAAGTCGCGTATAACGGGTGTCATCGGATCTAAATTAGCAATAGGTTTGGTGTGTAAATAATAATGTTCCACTGGATGAAGCGGTACCTGGAAAACGAGCAAGACATTACATTCTGCCGGAGAATTTTTGCTCAATAAACCAGGGTATCGGGGATACCGACCTTGACATACGGCTCACTGAGTTTGCCCACATTCCGCGCCCAAAATCCGGCGCCATTAACAAAATGCTGGCACTTGACGGTACCGCGGGTCGTTTCCACCGCTTTTATCTGGCCATTCTGATTGATAACTTTCGTAACCGCGCAATTCTCGAATACCGTAACACCTGGGGGGTACAATGAGAAATTAATTTTCTTAAATTTGAGGGCAGTTCGCAATCAAGTCCCTCCGGATATCCTAATCTTTTTAATCGTACGATACCTCTACGTTGTGCCTCTTGAATTAACGTCAAACAGATCCGATACGGATCGCCGACGCCGTCCCCCGGGATCCACAATCCTCCCACCAGATCCTCGACGTGCAACAACGGACACAGATCTCGAATTTCCTCCGGCGAAACCAAGTGGCACTCGATATCGCGTGACCTGAGATATTAATCAAGTTAAAAAACGTAAATGTGTCGATTGCGGTATATCGCCGTGCCGCTAAATATATTTACACAGATTGCGCCTTCATTCGCCTGAACGAGGTCATGCGGTCTCTCGTTCGCGCCAACGAGAGGCTGCCGCACTGCTTCCATCCTGTCGAGAGGCCTTTCTTCTCCAGCTCCTTGTACAAGGCGATGCTATCCTGGGCGAGTTTCACTTGCGCTAGACTGGGCTTGAAGGCTCCTACTAATCCTGACGCGTGCCACGTTGTTCCACCTCCTAGTCTGATGACAGACGTACAAAATACCTTTGTTATATTGTAAAAAGAAGAATGTATAAATATATTAAGATAAAGAAAATATATATGGGCGTTTTTTTAATGGCTTGTTGAGTAAAATACATTTGAAGGGGGTATATTTGCGTACCTGCCACTTTCTACCAGAATAGTCTCCGGTCCCAGTCCCATGAGGGACAAGTGATACGCCACGGCACCTCCCATAACTCCGCCCCCGCATATAACAACTCGCGCTTCCCTAGGAAGCGCATGTTCCGAGTCCTCCGAAGCCGCGGCGTCGGTCTCTTTCGTCGCCGCTCCCCCAGTTTCGTAACCGCGCGAGAGAGCCTTCCTCCCTCGCACTGTGCATCTGCTGTACAACAGTTTGGATTGCTTCCACATTTTAATCATCGGGCAATCAAGATTCTGAAATAATGCCTCCGCTAATTTACGCGATATCCCTATAACGTTCCTCGTGAGCCGTGAACAGTACGATAAACGTAGTTTTTGTGTAGCCAGGCATTTTTTATGTTTCGGACGGCAATGTTTCCTTTGTTGAGCGTTTTACCTAACCTGTACAGTTATCTCGCACACCTTTACACCTAGATCGTTTCTTTTACTATCTTCGTTCCTCGTGTTACATTCTTCTTCCTGTTTTTGCAACAAATTGATATATCACATTACGGTAATCATAACAGCGAAAGAAAATTGCGATCGTTTGTCGACACAACTGCATGCTGCATCCTAGCACTTTCTGCACTTTTTTTGTTAGATCTAGGATGTAGGATCAGAGAGAAGAATGAGAGTGGTCATGCCCGCGTTTTAGGTGGTCCCCGTCCATGAGCGCCTCCTATGTGCACAAAACGTGCACATTGAACTACGTAGCCATGTCCACGAAAATTTCTGATGCATGGGTAACGCGTTATGTGCACGCTCTATTGGTTCTGTTCCGTGCTATGTGCACGATCTTTTGGTTCTGTTCCGTGCTATGTCCAAAGCGTCGGTAATGCATATAATACATGGAGGGGATGTGCTGGCCGCGGCGGCCGTGCTCGACGCTCGGCAACACTCGGCAAGCTTCGAGCCAGTTCGAGCGAGAAGAGAAGCACAGACATACGATCTGCTGTCTCCTTATTATGATGTAGCTGCTTAGCACGCATTTCGGGTATCGCGTCTCGCGTCTCACCAAGCGCCGAGTCTCTAGTTGGCAAATCGACGATGTGTTGCGTTACATTTATATTTACATTTACGAATTTTAATTTTTATTTTTTTTAAATATTTATTTAATTATATTATATATGAAATTTATAAATATAAAATTTACAAATATAATTAAATAAATATTAATAAATATAAAAATTAAAATTTGTAAGGATAATGTATAAAAATAGCAATCCCTGTTTTTGCTCATACGTTTTTTATCTGAAAAAAGTCCTACATTAAAAACATTAACTTTAGCATAGTATAGCATAATATTTATATGCATAATAATAATTAAATGCATAATAGTAATTAAATACATAATAATAATTAAATAAATATTAACTATCGAGAAAAAAATTGTAGTGTTCTTCTTACTCTTATTAAAGTATATAAGCTATGCATATTTAAATCACGGCCAAATCACGAGCGCCAAAAAAGAGATATTGGATTAAAATAGAAACAATTTATTAAACAAACAATACACACGGTTAACGTGTTTAAGTTAACATTTTAAAACATTAAACAATCTCTTAATAATAATATAAATAAAATAAACAATCTAATTGAATCACAAATATAAAAACGCCGAAATAATTGAATAAAATCATGGCAACATATCTATAAAATTTATTTATATTGAGAAGTAAAGAAGGTAATCTCTTCCGTCAGAAAAAAAATGTAAAAAATTGTTAAGGAGATATTGTGGTTTGAAAAGTCATAAAAAAAGATATTTTTCAGGAATTTTTTGCAAGGAAACGAAAAGAGCGAATAACGCTAAACTGTGGACCGGCGGCAGAAAGGGTGGACTCTTAGACCCCGCACCTCACCAACGAGCTGCCACGGTGACCTATGCAAGCAGAAGTCCCCGGATGCAGCCCGCCGGATCCGAACGGGGAGCCCTCTCACCACGGCAAGGTGGTCCACCACGAGAGAGACGCGGCGCGGCCTAACTTTCGAAGCGGCGTGTCGCTACCGGGCAGACCCGCGGCGCGATTTCCCACACCCCTAACTGAACTCTACCTTATGCGGCGAATGTCGGCTTACGGGCAGCAGCGACAGGCGGCGCGATTCCCCGCACCCCTAACTGCACTCTACCTTATGCGGCGAATGTCGGCTTACGGGCAGCAGCGACAGGCGGCGCGATTCCCCGCACCCCTAACTGCACTCTACCTTATGCGGCGAATGTCGGCTTACGGGCAGCAACGACAGGCGGCGCGATTCTCCGCACCCCTAACTGAACTCTACCTTAATCGCGTAGTTGTCGGCTTACCGCCAGCATCGACAGGAGCGGACGCCTAACCGAACCCTATCCTTATACGCGGACCCGTGTCGGCTTACCGGCCAGCATCGACAGGAGCGTACGCCCAAACGAACCCTATCCTTATACGCGGACCCGTGTCGGCTTACGGCCAGCATCGACAGGAGCGTACGCCCAAACGAACCCTATCCTTATACGCGGACCCGTGTCGGCTTACGGCCAGCATCGACAGGAGCGTACGCCCAAACGAACCCTATCCTTATACGCGGACCCGTGTCGGCTTACGGCCAGCATCGACAGGAGCGTACGCCCAAACGAACCCTATCCTTATACGCGGACCCGTGTCGGCTTACGGCCAGCATCGACAGGAGCGTACGCCCAAACGAACCCTATCCTTATACGCGGACCCGTGTCGGCTTACGGCCAGCATCGACAGGAGCGTACGCCCAAACGAACCCTATCCTTATACGCGGACCCGTGTCGGCTTACGGCCAGCATCGACAGGAGCGTACGCCCAAACGAACCCTATCCTTATACGCGGACCCGTGTCGGCTTACGGCCAGCATCGACAGGAGCGTACGCCCAAACGAACCCTATCCTTATACGCGGACCCGTGTCGGCTTACGGCCAGCATCGACAGGAGCGTACGCCCAAACGAACCCTATCCTTATACGCGGACCCGTGTCGGCTTACGGCCAGCATCGACAGGAGCGTACGCCCAAACGAACCCTATCCTTATACGCGGACCCGTGTCGGCTTACGGCCAGCATCGACAGGAGCGTACGCCCAAACGAACCCTATCCTTATACGCGGACCCGTGTCGGCTTACGGCCAGCATCGACAGGAGCGTACGCCCAAACGAACCCTATCCTTATACGCGGACCCGTGTCGGCTTACGGCCAGCATCGACAGGAGCGTACGCCCAAACGAACCCTATCCTTATACGCGGACCCGTGTCGGCTTACGGCCAGCATCGACAGGAGCGTACGCCCAAACGAACCCTATCCTTATACGCGGACCCGTGTCGGCTTACGGCCAGCATCGACAGGAGCGTACGCCCAAACGAACCCTATCCTTATACGCGGACCCGTGTCGGCTTACGGCCAGCATCGACAGGAGCGTACGCCCAAACGAACCCTATCCTTATACGCGGACCCGTGTCGGCTTACGGCCAGCATCGACAGGAGCGTACGCCCAAACGAACCCTATCCTTATACGCGGACCCGTGTCGGCTTACGGCCAGCATCGACAGGAGCGTACGCCCAAACGAACCCTATCCTTATACGCGGACCCGTGTCGGCTTACGGCCAGCATCGACAGGAGCGTACGCCCAAACGAACCCTATCCTTATACGCGGACCCGTGTCGGCTTACGGCCAGCATCGACAGGAGCGTACGCCCAAACGAACCCTATCCTTATACGCGGACCCGTGTCGGCTTACGGCCAGCATCGACAGGAGCGTACGCCCAAACGAACCCTATCCTTATACGCGGACCCGTGTCGGCTTACGGCCAGCATCGACAGGAGCGTACGCCCAAACGAACCCTATCCTTATACGCGGACCCGTGTCGGCTTACGGCCAGCATCGACAGGAGCGTACGCCCAAACGAACCCTATCCTTATACGCGGACCCGTGTCGGCTTACGGCCAGCATCGACAGGAGCGTACGCCCAAACGAACCCTATCCTTATACGCGGACCCGTGTCGGCTTACGGCCAGCATCGACAGGAGCGTACGCCCAAACGAACCCTATCCTTATACGCGGACCCGTGTCGGCTTACGGCCAGCATCGACAGGAGCGTACGCCCAAACGAACCCTATCCTTATACGCGGACCCGTGTCGGCTTACGGCCAGCATCGACAGGAGCGTACGCCCAAACGAACCCTATCCTTATACGCGGACCCGTGTCGGCTTACGGCCAGCATCGACAGGAGCGTACGCCCAAACGAACCCTATCCTTATACGCGGACCCGTGTCGGCTTACGGCCAGCATCGACAGGAGCGTACGCCCAAACGAACCCTATCCTTATACGCGGACCCGTGTCGGCTTACGGCCAGCATCGACAGGAGCGTACGCCCAAACGAACCCTATCCTTATACGCGGACCCGTGTCGGCTTACGGCCAGCATCGACAGGAGCGTACGCCCAAACGAACCCTATCCTTATACGCGGACCCGTGTCGGCTTACGGCCAGCATCGACAGGAGCGTACGCCCAAACGAACCCTATCCTTATACGCGGACCCGTGTCGGCTTACGGCCAGCATCGACAGGAGCGTACGCCCAAACGAACCCTATCCTTATACGCGGACCCGTGTCGGCTTACGGCCAGCATCGACAGGAGCGTACGCCCAAACGAACCCTATCCTTATACGCGGACCCGTGTCGGCTTACGGCCAGCATCGACAGGAGCGTACGCCCAAACGAACCCTATCCTTATACGCGGACCCGTGTCGGCTTACGGCCAGCATCGACAGGAGCGTACGCCCAAACGAACCCTATCCTTATACGCGGACCCGTGTCGGCTTACGGCCAGCATCGACAGGAGCGTACGCCCAAACGAACCCTATCCTTATACGCGGACCCGTGTCGGCTTACGGCCAGCATCGACAGGAGCGTACGCCCAAACGAACCCTATCCTTATACGCGGACCCGTGTCGGCTTACGGCCAGCATCGACAGGAGCGTACGCCCAAACGAACCCTATCCTTATACGCGGACCCGTGTCGGCTTACGGCCAGCATCGACAGGAGCGTACGCCCAAACGAACCCTATCCTTATACGCGGACCCGTGTCGGCTTACGGCCAGCATCGACAGGAGCGTACGCCCAAACGAACCCTATCCTTATACGCGGACCCGTGTCGGCTTACGGCCAGCATCGACAGGAGCGTACGCCCAAACGAACCCTATCCTTATACGCGGACCCGTGTCGGCTTACGGCCAGCATCGACAGGAGCGTACGCCCAAACGAACCCTATCCTTATACGCGGACCCGTGTCGGCTTACGGCCAGCATCGACAGGAGCGTACGCCCAAACGAACCCTATCCTTATACGCGGACCCGTGTCGGCTTACGGCCAGCATCGACAGGAGCGTACGCCCAAACGAACCCTATCCTTATACGCGGACCCGTGTCGGCTTACGGCCAGCATCGACAGGAGCGTACGCCCAAACGAACCCTATCCTTATACGCGGACCCGTGTCGGCTTACGGCCAGCATCGACAGGAGCGTACGCCCAAACGAACCCTATCCTTATACGCGGACCCGTGTCGGCTTACGGCCAGCATCGACAGGAGCGTACGCCCAAACGAACCCTATCCTTATACGCGGACCCGTGTCGGCTTACGGCCAGCATCGACAGGAGCGTACGCCCAAACGAACCCTATCCTTATACGCGGACCCGTGTCGGCTTACGGCCAGCATCGACAGGAGCGTACGCCCAAACGAACCCTATCCTTATACGCGGACCCGTGTCGGCTTACGGCCAGCATCGACAGGAGCGTACGCCCAAACGAACCCTATCCTTATACGCGGACCCGTGTCGGCTTACGGCCAGCATCGACAGGAGCGTACGCCCAAACGAACCCTATCCTTATACGCGGACCCGTGTCGGCTTACGGCCAGCATCGACAGGAGCGTACGCCCAAACGAACCCTATCCTTATACGCGGACCCGTGTCGGCTTACGGCCAGCATCGACAGGAGCGTACGCCCAAACGAACCCTATCCTTATACGCGGACCCGTGTCGGCTTACGGCCAGCATCGACAGGAGCGTACGCCCAAACGAACCCTATCCTTATACGCGGACCCGTGTCGGCTTACGGCCAGCATCGACAGGAGCGTACGCCCAAACGAACCCTATCCTTATACGCGGACCCGTGTCGGCTTACGGCCAGCATCGACAGGAGCGTACGCCCAAACGAACCCTATCCTTATACGCGGACCCGTGTCGGCTTACGGCCAGCATCGACAGGAGCGTACGCCCAAACGAACCCTATCCTTATACGCGGACCCGTGTCGGCTTACGGCCAGCATCGACAGGAGCGTACGCCCAAACGAACCCTATCCTTATACGCGGACCCGTGTCGGCTTACGGCCAGCATCGACAGGAGCGTACGCCCAAACGAACCCTATCCTTATACGCGGACCCGTGTCGGCTTACGGCCAGCATCGACAGGAGCGTACGCCCAAACGAACCCTATCCTTATACGCGGACCCGTGTCGGCTTACGGCCAGCATCGACAGGAGCGTACGCCCAAACGAACCCTATCCTTATACGCGGACCCGTGTCGGCTTACGGCCAGCATCGACAGGAGCGTACGCCCAAACGAACCCTATCCTTATACGCGGACCCGTGTCGGCTTACGGCCAGCATCGACAGGAGCGTACGCCCAAACGAACCCTATCCTTATACGCGGACCCGTGTCGGCTTACGGCCAGCATCGACAGGAGCGTACGCCCAAACGAACCCTATCCTTATACGCGGACCCGTGTCGGCTTACGGCCAGCATCGACAGGAGCGTACGCCCAAACGAACCCTATCCTTATACGCGGACCCGTGTCGGCTTACGGCCAGCATCGACAGGAGCGTACGCCCAAACGAACCCTATCCTTATACGCGGACCCGTGTCGGCTTACGGCCAGCATCGACAGGAGCGTACGCCCAAACGAACCCTATCCTTATACGCGGACCCGTGTCGGCTTACGGCCAGCATCGACAGGAGCGTACGCCCAAACGAACCCTATCCTTATACGCGGACCCGTGTCGGCTTACGGCCAGCATCGACAGGAGCGTACGCCCAAACGAACCCTATCCTTATACGCGGACCCGTGTCGGCTTACGGCCAGCATCGACAGGAGCGTACGCCCAAACGAACCCTATCCTTATACGCGGACCCGTGTCGGCTTACGGCCAGCATCGACAGGAGCGTACGCCCAAACGAACCCTATCCTTATACGCGGACCCGTGTCGGCTTACGGCCAGCATCGACAGGAGCGTACGCCCAAACGAACCCTATCCTTATACGCGGACCCGTGTCGGCTTACGGCCAGCATCGACAGGAGCGTACGCCCAAACGAACCCTATCCTTATACGCGGACCCGTGTCGGCTTACGGCCAGCATCGACAGGAGCGTACGCCCAAACGAACCCTATCCTTATACGCGGACCCGTGTCGGCTTACGGCCAGCATCGACAGGAGCGTACGCCCAAACGAACCCTATCCTTATACGCGGACCCGTGTCGGCTTACGGCCAGCATCGACAGGAGCGTACGCCCAAACGAACCCTATCCTTATACGCGGACCCGTGTCGGCTTACGGCCAGCATCGACAGGAGCGTACGCCCAAACGAACCCTATCCTTATACGCGGACCCGTGTCGGCTTACGGCCAGCATCGACAGGAGCGTACGCCCAAACGAACCCTATCCTTATACGCGGACCCGTGTCGGCTTACGGCCAGCATCGACAGGAGCGTACGCCCAAACGAACCCTATCCTTATACGCGGACCCGTGTCGGCTTACGGCCAGCATCGACAGGAGCGTACGCCCAAACGAACCCTATCCTTATACGCGGACCCGTGTCGGCTTACGGCCAGCATCGACAGGAGCGTACGCCCAAACGAACCCTATCCTTATACGCGGACCCGTGTCGGCTTACGGCCAGCATCGACAGGAGCGTACGCCCAAACGAACCCTATCCTTATACGCGGACCCGTGTCGGCTTACGGCCAGCATCGACAGGAGCGTACGCCCAAACGAACCCTATCCTTATACGCGGACCCGTGTCGGCTTACGGCCAGCATCGACAGGAGCGTACGCCCAAACGAACCCTATCCTTATACGCGGACCCGTGTCGGCTTACGGCCAGCATCGACAGGAGCGTACGCCCAAACGAACCCTATCCTTATACGCGGACCCGTGTCGGCTTACGGCCAGCATCGACAGGAGCGTACGCCCAAACGAACCCTATCCTTATACGCGGACCCGTGTCGGCTTACGGCCAGCATCGACAGGAGCGTACGCCCAAACGAACCCTATCCTTATACGCGGACCCGTGTCGGCTTACGGCCAGCATCGACAGGAGCGTACGCCCAAACGAACCCTATCCTTATACGCGGACCCGTGTCGGCTTACGGCCAGCATCGACAGGAGCGTACGCCCAAACGAACCCTATCCTTATACGCGGACCCGTGTCGGCTTACGGCCAGCATCGACAGGAGCGTACGCCCAAACGAACCCTATCCTTATACGCGGACCCGTGTCGGCTTACGGCCAGCATCGACAGGAGCGTACGCCCAAACGAACCCTATCCTTATACGCGGACCCGTGTCGGCTTACGGCCAGCATCGACAGGAGCGTACGCCCAAACGAACCCTATCCTTATACGCGGACCCGTGTCGGCTTACGGCCAGCATCGACAGGAGCGTACGCCCAAACGAACCCTATCCTTATACGCGGACCCGTGTCGGCTTACGGCCAGCATCGACAGGAGCGTACGCCCAAACGAACCCTATCCTTATACGCGGACCCGTGTCGGCTTACGGCCAGCATCGACAGGAGCGTACGCCCAAACGAACCCTATCCTTATACGCGGACCCGTGTCGGCTTACGGCCAGCATCGACAGGAGCGTACGCCCAAACGAACCCTATCCTTATACGCGGACCCGTGTCGGCTTACGGCCAGCATCGACAGGAGCGTACGCCCAAACGAACCCTATCCTTATACGCGGACCCGTGTCGGCTTACGGCCAGCATCGACAGGAGCGTACGCCCAACCGAACCCTATCCTTATACGCGGACCCGTGTCGGCTTACGGCCAGCATCGACAGGAGCGTACGCCCAACCGAACCCTATCCTTATACGCGGACCCGTGTCGGCTTACGGCCAGCATCGACAGGAGCGGACGCCCAACCGAACCCTATCCTTATACGCGGCTCGTGTCGGCTTACGGGCAGCAGCGACAGGAGCGGACGCGATTACCCGCACCCCCTAACTTTATACGCGGAAATTTTATGTTTTATTAAATGTCAATTAATTTGGAACATTTTAATTTTCAAGTAATTTTAAAATATCAAGTTATTATGTTTAATCCCTACCTTACCCGTATTTCTATTCGTATATATTTTCCTGCCTACCGTATTTTTATTTATTTGTGCCTACCTATTCACGTATTCTTATCTACCCGTATTCTTACTACACAATTGTAAAGCCGCGGATAGAGTAGATATCTAATCGTGTCCTAAATGTTGTGTGTTAAATCCTGAGGAATCACCTAACCGCGAGTATGCAAAATAATAGTATATAATAATTTGAGAAATATGAGCGTTCGCAATTTAATTGCGAGCAAATTAATTACCTTTCAATCATGTGTTATATATTTCACATAATTGCATACTATCTCTCACAAGTATGCACCTACCTTACGTACCTTTCATTTTAGTCAATATAGACCTTACGTGATGCGTAATTCCTGTAGTTTCTTCTGGCCAGTTTGGACCTACCTATTGCGTTGTTCCTGGCCAAATCCATGCTGGCTGTATATCAGCCAGAGAATGAGAAGGAGTCAAACTCCTTTGAGACCGGCTGATTATCAGAGCCGGCAGATTTTTAACGTTACAGTCGATTACGAATCGTTACGATCGTTAACAAAAGCCGCCCAAAAAGCGCGTTAATTATATCAAGAAAGATAAATAACCACTTTGATTTCTCAATTTTTCTCGATACGCGCAATTAATTTTTCCGATCAAGAAATATATCGAAGCAATAAAAAGCAAGAAAAAATTATATATATATATATATATATATATATATATATATATATATATAGACTGTAAGGAATTTTATATTAACTGCATTCTCTCTCTAATTAAAATCGTCGCGTGTAATCTCGCACGTGAATATTTAAATTTGAATATCTACTATAATGTAGAAACATGAAACAATCGAAATTTAAAAATTAATTGATGAATAAATAAATAAATAGACAAAAAATTTTTAGTACAATCTGAATCGCGAACCGCGAACCGAACCGCGAGAATGAATGACGTGAGATCTAAATGGACGATAATTTTCGAACAATATATTCACGCAAAAAGTATCATAATGTTATTAAAATTATGTTTAATACAATATATGAAATATGTGTCATCTCAGATTATATTTTGTATTTTAATATAATTAGTATAAAAACTACCAATTTTGAGAAAACTATCATTTCTATGTAAAGAAATTATTCTGTCCCGCGACAGAATATTTATTGGATCTCACGACATTTTATTTCATTTATTGATACAAATAACTCAAGCTATTAGATGGATAGACTATAAAAGATTAGGATAAAATTGGCGCGTTATATATATATGTATATATATAAATAAAAATAAATATGCAATTAACAATCATTAATGTGATTGTTAATTTATATATGATAAGATTCTTCAGAAGAATATGTGAAACGTGAACTAAAATATCTTTTGATCTTTTTTATTCATCCGTGATACACATGCATGTTAAATTTGTTTATACATTTTGCTTTCTTGCATCAATTTTTGTAATATTTAATCCTGGAGGGAAGGAAAAGGAAAAGAAAAAAAAATACATTTATAAAAAAATACAAATTGTTGTAACAATAACTTTTTTTATATGTAATGGTTTGATATATTTCATTTTATTGAACCTATCTATTTTTTATCTACAGATATTTTTCTTATTATTTTTTATTTCTTTAAACATGCAAACTATCTCTATCTAGTGCCTATCTTTAGAAAATTATTGTTATTATTGTATATCTAAAAAATATGTAGAAATATTTTGAAAACCTTACCCGAAAATTAAACGTCAAGGGAAAACTCAAATGATGAGGCAGCTCATATAAAAAAAATATTATTCTACTTCTTGTAAAATTTTATTTTTATTCTTTATTTCCTTCTATGTCTATTTTTCAGTAATTATTTTGAAAACAAATTTAAAAATGTAATTTAATAAATTTAGTTAATTGATAACAAATATAGATACTTGACAATAAAATATGTATTTCAAAATTCCAATAAATAGCCTATAAATTTCAGGCGACTACGGGTACACTTGGCGATTTATAGTGTACTATGCGATAAACATTAGATACGTTAAATGATACATCGACATAACGAGCTCTGTTGTAAACTCGATATGTGCTAACGCGAGAGCATTCTCACAATAAATCGATAAATGATCGAGTTCCAGGATTAATTATTTAGCCTAGTCTAATCTATAGTCTATCCATTTTAGGGCAACGGATTTGTGAGAAGACACGTTTATCTATAGTACTATTATATGGATACAATACATAATATTAAACTCACAAATTCGTTACCCCATACTATTATAAAAAATTCGTCACTCACCGATCCGATGCGCAACGGGCGGAGTAATTCGGCCACGTAGCTACGACGATACTGTAACAAAAAAACAAAAGATATAAATTAAAGAGGCGCTGAAAATGATCAATGTTTCAAAAGCTACACAGAATTTTACGCATTAGATTCACTAATATAATTATCTATTTTCCAGAAAAAATATTTACAACAATAAATTTTTATAACATTTTAAATAATTTCTTTTTTTTCTAATTATTTTTAGCTTATCGAAATAAAACTCCGAAGAAATGAGGAAAAACTATTAATTTTGTGCAAATAAAAGATGATATACTCACCCCAAGGTTGCTCCGCCGGGGCCCGATGTCTCTCTCAGACCTCCTCCTCCTCTCAGGAACGTCAGGCCTCCTCCTCTCACCGCACAGGACACTCGCGAGAAATACTCGCGGATAATTAACTACAATCGCGCGCGGACTAATTTCAATAAAAAAAGTCTTTCTCGCGCGATACTGTACGGCACTCCCGTTTAAAAGAAGTCCTTCAGTCCGATTACTTGAACGGCACTCCCGAAGCAAACGCGACAAACCGGCTGCGGTTCGTTCATTCAATTAAATCGGCGGACGGAGGGTACGTTAGCTTCCCCGTCTTTAGATTTTTATCCAAGCAGAACGAGAGTTTTGCTTGGGTAAAATCCTCGTACTGGGTACTGGGCCTTCCCACCTCGCCAAGGTCGTACCCATGGGAAGGAAATACTTTATTCTGTAATATAAAAGCAGGTAAGATAGATTTTTCGCGCAAATTTGAAGGAGTCGCGATTGCCCCGATTCGTTCCGCGGCGTTTCATCACTGCCGCGGATGAAATGTTGGAAGATCTTGACGCGCGAGATACTAAGTACGCGAATCAAGCGGGCGGTTAGTAAAGGCACGCATTGCAGTTGATTAAACAAAATCATAATTAAGATTAAATATTGTACGCACATTACGGTATTGTAAATCACGCGAATGTAAGTACTATTAATGCATGCTTTGCACATAGGAGGAGTCGCGATTACGCGGCACGAAATACACGGAGTCACGAAAATAAAAAATATTCATAAACGAGCGTTGTACGTTGTATCACAGCGTGCTATTACTTGAATTGCTTAAGTACTTGAATCGCGATACGATTTCACGCCCTCACTTGTCACTCGGCCCTCTTTCCGCTCTTCGAAAAGAATCGGCGATAAATCGCAGGACAATTCCGGCACAGCACGTTCAAAGCACGACACGATTCGAGATATGCCGCGTAAATCTTCTTCTTCCTATGTAATGGCCTTCAAGCAGTGCTGCTCCAAAAACGGCCAGGATGAACCACTTGTCGAATATGCCGCGTAAATGAATGCCATGCACATTCGATAGTCCAGACATATATGGCGACCCGGGGCGGGAGGAGCGATTATCGCCCGCGAATATCACGACGAAATCTGCAAATCACTCACAACTCACAATTGCCGTACCAGGCGCACCTTCGCCTCGACATCTCCGCCTCGAGCGAGCGATTCGCGCGACACATTAATTCATTCACGACACTTGATACACACTTGATGCGAATTATTGAGCGCGTCGTCGATTATTCCCGCGAAATCCCGCGCGCGAGGAGAGGAGCAGGAATGCCAATCGCACGAACGCGCGTGCGTTTCGAATAACAGCACCCACGGCGCGGAGCACAAACACTTGACACCTGTCCGAAATTCATCGGGAGAATGATTGAGTAACATATCCGCGGGTAACGGTATTCCGAGCGTCGACGAAAACAAGTAGCAAGGCCGTCTCGCCGATAGAAACAATCGTCCGCGCGCCGACTTTGAACGTACGCTGCTCCGAAATCGGCGGATTCATTCAACGGTCGCGGCTCGCGGCATCGTGACGACGTGACTGCACGTGACTGCCGAAAGTGCCGAGACTGCCGAGTGCCGCGCCGGCGCGCGGCGCCGGCGGCGAGAGAGGCCGAACGCGATTCGGACGGATTCGGTGGCTCGACTCGCCGCGCGGCGGCGAGAGCTGCCGAACGTGATTCGGGCGGATTCGGGGGCTCCCGGCTCGACTTGCCGCGCGGCGCGGCGAGACGTTTTCGCTCGTGTAAGTAATTTCTTTCTCGTGAACGAAAAGAAATCCTCCGGTAACAGAGTGTGTTGCAAGCTGAATGTACGCCGAATATTCTGTTTCTTCTCGTGTCGACTACAACGAGTGGGATGGCCGAAATGAACGCCGAGTGCCGTGCTGCTGGACGCCCGGCGTATACAAAGGCTGTGATTTGACGGGTCTCCTGCAATGTGCCGTGATCGATAAGTGAATTGTGCATGAGAGACAAATGATATATCTGAATCTTTAATAGAATCGTTGTCCCGCGTGTCGCAGTGAGACGATAACCTCGGAATTCGTGTGTGTCGTGTACCTCTTCGATTTCTACTTCGAATGAGTGAATCGCGTGGAAAGACGCTTCGGTGAATAGCTCGAACCTCTCATTAAGCACGGGAATTAATTATCTATTGAGTAATTAAAGAGAATGATCGCGCGTTTGGCGTTCTCACTTGTCGCGATCGCGAACGAGGGAGCGAGCTTGTGCTCCAAAATGCGTATGAACGACGAGAGTGCGAAATTAACAAGCTCAAACGTGTGTATGCGAATACGATTCCCCGTTTTTCGTTCAAAAACAGACACGTAATTTGCTCGTTCACGTAATTTGTCACGTCACGTTTACAAATGTTTCAAATTTATTTGATTGTATCGTTTGTAAAAATTTCGTCGCGATCGTTCTCGCAGCGCGGTGATCCCGCATACCATAAAAGGCGATAAACCGTTGTCAAGATACTTAAAAATTATAAAACATTTTCTGTTGCTTGTTCCCCAAATATTATTCGTTTTGCTTACAAAATTTTTCATAAAGACTTATTGATGTCTCTCGTATTCGGATTTTTAAATTGATTTAAACGGATTTAAATTGAAATAACCCAGACAGCACACATGTCCAAAAGCGAGTCAAAAGACATCTTTTAGACAATAAGTTAATATTTATCGATATGTATGATGATACATTACATGCAAGACATATTGTAAGATATAAATATTCTCGATTGTAATTGGTTGAGGATTAGTTTAATATTTATATCTTATATGTATCGATGAATATTAATTTATTTTATATATTTATATTATATATGTGTTAAATATATCTAATAGCCCTTATATCCCTCTCTCACTTTTTCTCTTCCCGACATTGCCGATAAAACATCATTTTGGTGCGCGTCGATCCGTGCAGTTTGCTGCAGATGTAGCATGATGTTTTATCGGCGGTGTCGGAAAATGAACGTGGCTACGTAGTATCAATTTCGAAAATGGATGCACTGGCGGTAGTGCACTTTACGGGAGATAAACATGCACGTGCAATCAAAACTAATTTGTCATTAGGCATTGATTGACACAGAATTTACTTCTGTACTTTTAGGGATTGTGATTGATGCTAAAATAAGCATACGAATAATAAGCAATAAATTAGCTCCTTTAAAAGAATGGCAGTGATTGTGAGAATCTCACAAGCGAACGTTGTGCAAGCCACGAGGAAACATACAGCTACTGTATTTTTCTTCCATGGTTCCGGTAAAGTATAAAATAATTTTATACTTGTGTAATATTTCTAATTGTAGTAATAAACAATAGAATAATTAAACGTGTAAAATAAAATAATGCAGATTCTTTTGCTGTAATTGCTAATTTCATGTGTATTTACGTTTACTTTACTTCTGCAGGTGGCACAGCAGAGGATTTAAAAGAATGGGTTGATATTGGTTAACAGAGAAAAGCTGCAGTTTCCACACATAAAGTTAATTTACCCTAGCGCGCCCAGCCAGCCTTACACACCTATCAACGGAATGGTAGGGTGATGCAATTATGATTAACTCTGGAACACTTGTGACAAAATCTTTTATTACTACAGATATAAAACACATAAAATATATATATATATATATATATATATATATATATATTTATAGAAATTTTTGAGGTATGTGTTGACAATCCATTAGCCAAAGTTCCAGAGTTAAATTACATCTTTTTTTATAATTTTTTAAGTTGATAAATAAAACCTTGTTATAGATAAAATGTATGGTTTGACCGTATAGCGATATCTAATCAAGTGCCAGAATGTCCTGAATCGACCAATTCCATGTGTCAAAACGTGTCAGAATTGATTGACAAAGAAGTAGCTGACGGAATTCCATTTAGCAGAATAGTTCTGGGTGGATTTTCGATGGGTGGCTGTCTAGCGTTACATTTAGCATACAGATTCCGACCTGCCATAGCTGGCTGTTTTGCTATGTCTTCCTTTTTGAACAAGGGATCTATAATCTATGAGGTAAATATTTTTAATAAAATAAGAAGTATTTCGCAATTAGAGCATTGATATAAGTACTTGATTTTAGTTATAAAAGGTTTCCACAAAATTAAAACTCAATGTTAAATACTAATATTTTATTAATTACTTATTAATTACAATTGCAGCATTTGAAAATGAATCCAGAAAATGGTAAAGTACCACTCGTTCAGTACCATGGTACAGTAGATGCTTTGGCTCCTATTGAATGGGGCGAGGAGAGCGCTAAGAATCTGAAGGATCTTGGAGTGAACGTGAAGTTTATACCGCTGCAAAATGCTGAACACGAGTTGACCCGTGCGGAGATTAAAAGTTGGAAAGATTGGCTCCTTGATATTTTGCCGGAGAAATAAATTGTTAAATAAAAATATTAAAATCATTGTTGGCGTACTATAATCAAGGCTGTAAAACAAGGTGCACAAGATGTTATATTTGTTTTTATATCTGTTGTTATGTAATGGTAATAAATCGAGTTTTATTACTATAACAATAGCTATATCGAATGTTGAAGGAGTAAATGTAAGGAGATAAATTTAAGAAAGACCCCTGACTCCCATGGTGTGACAAGATGAATGCTGTCATTATGTCGTCGTTAAATGATTATATGGTACGTGCGTGACATGAATAATGTTAATTTACAAACTCGATAAATTGACCTCAACCTTCAAAATATTCAAATCTTCCCACGTCTCATTAATTCATTTTGTCCCTTACGTAAATTTAATTTCTTTTCAAGCTGCAGGCAATACATTATTTTTACCGACGCTTTGGACATAGCACGGAACAGAACCAAAAGATCGTGCACATAGCACGGAACAGAACCAATAGAGCGTGCACATAACGCGTTACCCATCAGAAATTTTCATGGACATGGTTACGTAGTTGAATGTGCACGTTTTGTGCACATAGGAGGCGCTCATGGACTGGGACCACCTAAAACGCGGGCATGACCACTCTCATTCTTCTCTCTGATGCATAGTATATGACATTAACCTTTAGAGGACGGGCATTTCGGGTTTGTGATCCCTCTGAGAACATGCATAAAAAGGTATCTTATATCACAGGGTGGGTAAAGTATCGATCATGGGTCGATCCAGTATACTGATTTCCCGTCCGGAGGGTAAACGGACCGTTCGATAGACTGAGCGATTACCTGAGTGATTCAAATCGAACGATTCAATCGAAGCAAACACTCGAGACTACGCTCGAGACTA
>JASTWP010003394.1:0-24638 GCA_030770255.1 Temnothorax ravouxi
CCGTCTGAAATATATGAACATCCCGATGTAACACCATAAATAAATATAAATTAGAAATTAGTCATAAAAATAGAGAGCATTACCTAATCGTCAATAAGACTCGTCATATATTACTCAAGGACCTCCTTGCGTTCGTGGGAATGTCCCAGCTTTGTCAGCGTTTTATTATATACCTACGTGGTAAGAAAAAACTTTATTTATATACCTACATGGTAAGAAATATTTCTTGGTACGAGATGTTATTGTGGTTTTTCTTCAGATAATACTAATTACAAGCGTTACAGGCCACATGGCCGGCAGAATGATATCTCGACAAGTTACAGGCGGTTATATTAGTAATAACGCTAGATAACACAGATCACAATTCTTTGGGGAAGCGTGTTGTATGTCTTAAGATATAATCTTATTACGATTTTTGCAATTAGTTGATATGTGATCTCTAATATAGAGTACATGAAAACTAACAAATATATTGAAGAAGCGTTAACTAACAATAGGTCGGGAATCTTAAAATATATGATTAAAAGCACGCGGTTAGCTTGGGGGCCTTGACGTAGTGCGACAAGGTGCAAGTCCCGGGGGCATACTGGAGACCGGATGCCAGAGAGGGGTGTTTTTTAGTGGGTGCGAGCCCTAAATTTTACATGTGTGCTCTCATTCGTACATCCGCGAATGAGAGGTGTGAACGCCTAAGGAATGACAAACATATTCTGCATACATCAATCATCTAGATACAAATTAGTTTTCGAATTTCATGTGGCGAAAGATGATGAGTTTTAAACAAAAGTTGAACCTCAGCCACACAAATTTATAATAGAACATTAATTATCTCTTAATTTCAAGACTATTAAATATTAAACGCAATTTACTTTTTCAAAAGTAAAGTAAATTGATGCTTAATTGCAAAAACGTTTAATGTAAAAATTAATCAAAGGATCTGATAAAGGAAAGAGCAATGATAATTCTGGGATACCAGTTGTACTAGTTTGAAGTTCTGAATATAGAGGCAAACTCAACACAATTTTTTCAAAGGCAATTTTCAACAATTAATTAAAATTTTCAAGCAAATTTAATGGTACACATTTAAAGAGCGTTCCTTCAGGTACAAAATTGCTTAAGGAAATTTTTCTGTACGTCGCTTAATTTTGCCCCCAGGAACGGAAAAATGGCGCAAAGACAAATTTTCAAATTGAAAAATGCCGAGGTAAACTCGACACTTTGCCTGATCGACACAATTTGATCTGGAACTTATTTTTTATTATCTGAAATTAAATATACATTTGTTTATCGTGTATTTAGAAAGTACAAAAATTTGAAATTAAGTATAACAATCATTGAAAATAATGAGAACAAAAATTGTTGAATATTCAATTATTTTCATCTAAACTCATGTCTGAAAAACAGTTTATGCAAGTAAATTGGCGATTACACGTGTACATACATTTGTCATGGACCGTATAGCTGCATCACAAGCATCGTTTATTATTGGGAGCCAATAAAACAACGTGTCGACTTTGCCCCGAACGTCGTTTTTTACTTTTGCTACTCCAAAAATATACAATTTTGAAAATATGCAAAAATGATTATCGGATTCGTATAAAGCATCGATCTTCCCATCAAACTCACTTACCGGTAGATTCGCAAGAGTAAAAGCTCGATGAAAGAATAGACATTTTCAAGAGATCAGAAAAATTATTTTTCACTATCAAAAACGCTTATGTCGCGTTAAAAATTACACTATAACTCTGAATATCACCGAATTCCGTTGACAACACTGGCACATAAAACTGCATTTACAGTAGGAAAGGCAAGTTTCTACGATAGATTTAAATTGGCAAAAAGCCTAGTGTCAAGTTTGCCCCGATGTCAAGTTTGCTCTGGTCTCCCCTACTAAATATATGTATAAGCTAAATATAGTACTAAACGTGTATGAATTAAAATCTGAAGTAGATGAAAATACATGAGATAAGCTTAAAGTTTAGTTGAGATAATTGCAAGAATTATTTTTACGATTAGAAATTTTTTTCGATGTGTACATCATCATGAAATAGCTATACACTATAGGAAATCCATTTTAAATAATGTTTGATTCATCCGGATTTAAAGGCGCTTTCTACTTTAATATCTAGTCGGGACTAACGTCAAAATCTTATTGTTAGTGTTATCATAAATTTTCAATTAAATCCTACCCACGACAATTGTTTTCGTTCGCTCGCCACCAAGTCCCCGTGTCCCCCGTCACCGACGCAGGTGCGCATCCGGAGGGTGGAGTTCACCCCAACCATGCTCCACCGTAGAGTTTTGCCACCGTATATAAGAGCCGTGGTTGCGACACCCCGGCTTTGAGTTCAGTCGCCGATCTCTTCGATCAAAATCGACCCTTCTTCTGTCAGCAGAAAGAATCCTCAAATTCAGTGACACGCACGCAGAACGCCTTCGTAGTCTGAAGCGGTGTTTCGCTCGTCTTTGCAAAGGTGAAGTGACATACGCACGCTTATTTTGGGAGCGTATAGAAAAAGAGAAGGTAGAGGATCTTGAACGGTGAAAATCTCCGACGAGGTAAAATCTACAATCAGTACAATAAATTCTGAGATATATTTGATTTGTTTTCTTGTGTTATTATCTCTGATTTTATTTAGAGATTTTGCAAAAGATTGAAAACTTAAATAACAAACAAGAACCGAAAACAGGATTTTAAGTTTTTTAAGCTAACGTAAAGACAAAATATTTTTATATTTTAATCTTGAAATTATTAGTTTATTAAAAATTTTTTATTTAAGTTTCTATAGTAAAGCAATTTACATTTTATACAAACACCCATAGGTTTATTTAATTTATTAAAATGTGATTATAAGTTTAAAAATAAAATTGATAATAATACATTTGACTGATAAAATAAAGAATTACTGAAAGTATGTCTAGATTGCGCATAAATAATTTATATTATCGTCTAATAACAGTTGATTGCATGTGATCAATATTAATTAACGGAAAACATTCTATTTCCTTCAGATTTCCTTCAGAAAATAAAATTTCGCTAGTATTTCTAAAAGTCGTACTTGAGTTAACGTCATTAAGGTTGAAATAATCTTTCTGTATAGAATAAAATAAAAATCTTCCTCTTAGAATTTTTCTATAAACTTTTATTTTAATTTATTTAAAAAAACAAAATTTTTTATACGGAAAAAATAAACTAAAATCTATTTGCAGGCAATAAACAACCTCGGGCTACGTTTCTGGAACGTATTTTTTCGTATTTTATCCTTCATACACATAAAGTAGTATCAAAATATATCAGATGGCTTGGACAATTTTTATGCAGACGTCTATCGTGTTAATCTTCTGCTTCGCCGGATGCACATCCGGTAGGTACAGTACAACATTTCCGTTTCTAATTGAAGTTCTATTCTACACTTTTCTTGATCTAGATTAATTGTAGTCACAAATTGTAACGTTTTAGACAAATATAGCATTCTCTCTCATTATATATAATGATTATTAATATATATTAATATACATACACATTAATATATTATTAATATAACAAAATTGTAATATAATATAAAATATATTAGAAAATTTAATCCAAAACTTTTGTTTCACTTCTATCATTATTACTTTATTATACGAGCAGAACTTATATTGAAAAGAATGTATATGTTATGGTCAAAGCCCGAAACGTGGCATTCCTAGGATTGACTGGCCAATCTTGCGGAACGACCAAGCGTCTTAGTTAAAACAGTTTTTAGGAATAGGCTTAGACTTAAATTAATTTTTTTATGCGACGGAACCGCTTCCGTTTATTTGTGTACTGCAGTATACACACACATATCAACAAATTACTACAAAGACTTTGACTAAGACACTTGGTCGTTTGGCAGAATTGCTTAGTCAATCCTAGGATTACCCGCGTTTCGGGCTTTGACCATAACATATACATGATAGAAACTTTTTCTTCGCCAGTAAATAGTTCACAAATCGGAAATTATTTGGCCAGTTGGGTCGCTTAAATTCCGATTTCATAACATATATACATTGTTCGTTTCAAAGATCTTTATAAGATCTTTGATGTTCCTTAGATCTTTGTAACAAATAATTAATAATCAATAATTTTAGTTTTGGCCTTTTTTATATATTTAATGAATTGTTAATTCTCGTTAGTCCTCAGTAAACAGCTTTCAAAATTCATTAGTTAAATGACCAAAAAGGCACATATTTCTAGGTATTGATCACGTAATTTCATGTGAAACTTTTCACTTTTTGCTTTTCACTTTTCGCTCTATCCATTCTGCGTGAACTTTTTTTTTATATTATTGACGAGATCACGTTTTCCACATTTCGTCGAATTACTCGATCACGAGTTCACGTGAAAATTTTCACTTTTCACGTTTTCGCCCTAGGCAGGAAATTACATGATCGCTAGCTGCCCTAGTTAAATAGATTTATTGACCTATTCCATTTATCCGGAATTCTAAATTGTTTATTATACTATGTATTCATATTCTTTACATTTATAATCGTCATGATATTTTCATACAAATAATAAACGTGCACTTTAGAATTAATCCGTATTCGAAATAATCTCTTCTCTTAAAATTTTGCTTTTTAGTCAAAAATTAAGTAAACTATAATCGTATGTTTAGATTTTAATCTCAGTCTAATCATTCAATATTATTTCGAAAGTCAGCGTAGCTCCAAAATTAATCAGCACGAAATATCAGTTTCAACAAATTATATAGTTCGATTTTATGGATATTATACATTTATAAAATAACGCGAGCAAAACACACGCAAATGCAAATCTCATAGCAGTTGCATCTTATTATCCTATAATCACGATTCCATTTTCATGAAAACCAACTCGAGTGCTTATTGGATGGCATGCTCGCAGAACCTTAACAGAAATACGTTAAGTAACTGAGAAAATGTTTATTGCATTTTGTTTGCGCATTGGGCGGAAAGGTAATTATTCAAGATATTGCGATATCTGCGGACTGTTCTCGGATACGTGACCATTAATTTGAAATAAAAAGATGTAAGCGTATTATAATGTTTGCGAAACGCTAAGTGGATTATCATGAGAAACGCTATAACATAGAATTTCGTCTCCAACTTGCCATAAATTAATTCGACATCGAAGTAAATTGGAAAAGTTTAATTGGCATGTACTTAAAAATTTACATACAGTAACTACATATTTTTTTACAATTACCTTCTCTGTCATTCAAACTATAGATTACAAGATTCTTTGAGCAATTAACATTTTGTGCAATTATACAGTGTTAATATATTGAATTATTAAAAATTTAATAAAAATTACCGATACCGAATTATAACATAAGAACATTGATAAAATCTTTTTCAATTCTTTAAACAAAATATGTTTAATATTTTTAATGGAATAATCGAAATATTCGGAGTTTAACATTAGAGAGATATAGGGTAACTCCGGTATTTACGCCGCGCGGGGTTTTACTGTCGTAGATGTCAGAAAAAATAGAAGGAATGACGGTACTTGCTTGCAATTATTCTGTTATATGCCTTTATGCGATGTTAGTATTGTGTTGTAATTTCAGTTCTTTACTGTTAATATTAACGAAACTGTCGTGAGTTGAATCGATTTCTCACCGTAGTAAGAAGCGCGATCTTGTGTTACGACTACGTAAAATGATTACTCTGTAGGGAATGTAAAAGGTTTAATGGTTATTTCATGATACATAAGTGTAGAGGGATAGTAAATGATGGAATATACAGCAAAATACAAGTGCATAGCTCTTGTATTTTTGTTTAACTTAATATCTTGTATATCCCTCTTATTTAGGATATACGGCAAGTTAGCATGCGGGATTTATGACATAGTACAGACACTTTGTAACACTCGAAATCTCTATGTGTTTCTTTTTCCTTCTTTTTTGGATCGTATAACAAATAATCTTTAAGTGCATCTATCGCTCTTTATTTTATTTTTTAAATTTTTCAGTTTTATAATTTGTTTATTATTCTTACATCTTAATTAATACACTTCTTACACACATTTATAACTTATTATGACATTTTATTGCCTTATTTATAAACATTATTTGTAATTTTTTATAAGGCGTATATTTCACCCATGAATGTTTATATAACTCATCCTTCTGGGATGTGGCAAAAATGCAAGAGTTTCAAAAAGTTTTTTTTATTAAATACAAAGAATGAATATTTTATATTTATATTTTTTTATAATAGTAGGCAATATAAAGTTTTTATTAGTATAATTCATTTGCCTTGACATAGTAAATAGTACTTGATAATTAAATTAAGTTTCCTTTAGCTGCGGCGTATATACCGGAGTTACCCTATAAAAGATTGTGAAATATATAACTTTATTGTTATTATTAAAAATTCGAAAAATAGTTATATATCAAAAGAATAAATGGATTAGACATTAGATCGGGTATTTGTTCTACAAAGTAATAAAAATGCAATTTGCGTGATTGGAAAAATCACATATTTATAAATAAGAACGTCAGAAGAATTGGAAATAATAAATTTCAGATTATATATTTAAAAACAGAGACTAAAGCTGAGAAACAAAGAAATCAATATCATTGATAAATACAGAATATTATAAAACTAGCAAAGTTTTCTTTCAATTACGGATCTTTTAATCAGTATGATCAATTTGCTTTACTTTGATCCTTTCTCAAGATGTGATTTGTAATGAGTTTTTATATATTAGAAGCTATAATTAGCTTCTAATATTTTTAATACTTAATTCTTTAATTGCAAGGTGCAAGAAAAGTTTTTTTTTAATTTACTAACAAGTCAAGTAGAAACGCACTGTAATTACGGCATACTGCTTAATTGTGCCAATTCATTATTTTCATATTAATTAGCATAAAATAACATTATAAATTAACGTACAGCGGGGAGCCTTAATCAATTATTTACTTAACATTATACTTGTCTTTACTCTCGAAATATCTCGAGCTCTGCTGGATGTACACAGCATATTTGTGTTATTATTATCTAGCAGTTTTTTTAATGACATTTAACGATGGAGAAGACAGAGAAATTATTAGATTGTTAGTCGTGTTATGCAATGCAAGAGTAATATGATAAATAGGCCAACAATATGAGCTAAAAAGATGATATTTTAATAAATTAGTTTATTCGCAACATAAATATAAAGAAAATGATAAGAAAAAATTACTATATACGTTTCGGCTTTACTTAGTCTCCTTTGATACCAAATTTTAAGAAATATAAATTAATTTAAATAATAATTATAACAGGAAAAATTAGAACGGCGAATATTATTATAGATTATCTATATGTGACATTGTCAATTTATATTTGAGAAAAACAAAAAGGTTCGGAAATAAGTGTTGAAATATCAGAAGAAAACTGTAAAATACGAAAATCGACTGAGCCTTAAAAGGCCCATAGCGTCCGTGCAGTGTTAAGGTGCCAATTCATGAGACGCTGAAAATGAGCGTCAACAAGGTGAACGTGGTGGTTTCACTTTGACGCTAGCGTCAAAGAAATGAAGTTGAATTTGTTTAATATTCAGCGTCGTCGCTGAATCATTGTTAATCGTCCCAGTACAATCAAACATTAGACTTCGAAATACATAAAATATTAATTATTTTCAAGTAATATCTTAAAGTAATAATATTTTATGGATACATATATAAATAAAAGATATTATTTCTGAAGATTTTTGCTTGCTGAAAATGAGCGTCGAGCGTCAACGTGAAAAGGCACCTTTAAAGTCAATGGTTAAAATAAAATACAATGTGACGTATTCTTTGTTGGAAGACGAGAATATGCTTGTACAAAATGTCTAATGGATTTGTGAGAATTCGAGTCAGATGTTAAAAAAGTCGAAAGTTAAAAGACTAGATTTTTTTCCAATGTTGTAATCTGTCGTTTTGACCTTAGATTCACATTTCCGAACCTCTTTTTTGTTTTTCTCAAATATAAATTGATAATGTCACATATGATCTATAATAATATTTGCCGTTCTAATTTTTCCTGTTATAATTATTATTTAAATTAATTTATATTTCTTAAAATTTGATACAAAATTTGATACCGAAGAAGGCTTAAGAAGGATTAAGTAAAGCCGAAACGTATACTATAATTTTCTTTTATTTATGTTGCGAATAAACTAATTTATTAATATTTATCTTTTTATTTCGCTCATATCCTATTTATAAGATAGAGAACATTTTTATTGATTTTAATAAAAATTTGTTTTTATCAATTTCCAAAATTTATTTATATTGTACATAATTTAATAAATTTTAGAATATGAAGATTATTTTATTCATTTTTACTGAGCAAAGTTCTCGTTTAGACTGCATTTCGAGAATTATAGCGCTGCGATGATCCGAAGGCGACGAGATTGAAATTGAATCTAAACTATCCATAGTGAAGGCCTGTGCTCTTATTCGTTACACTATCATAGCCGTCCGTCAGCCGTTTCCTTAATGATTATCACGAACCTTTGTGCAAATAAGGCGCGTCTCAAGTACGTCAAAGACCATCGGATTGATCCTAAAACCCGACAAGAAATATGCCCAACGCTGCAGCCTAGATTGCCGCTGTTAATGGTATGCCCCGTTTTGGCCCAAAAATTATTTCCAACGGTTTATGATCAGTACGCAGTATTATATCTTGGCCATATACAAAATCGTAAAATTTCATAAAGCCAAAAAACGATTGCACTCGCTTCTTTGTCTATTATAGCCCGGCTTCTTTCTTTCTTTGGGATTACTTTCGACGCAAACGCGATCGGTCTTTCTGAACCATCTTTGTATTTATGCGATAAGATCGCCGACAGTCCGTAATCCGACGCGTCACAAGCCAGTATTAACCGTTCATTTGGATCGTAGTGCGCAAGTACCCTTGGTGAGATCATTTCATTTTTCACCCAGCAAAAAGCCTCTTCACATTCCTTACTCCACTCAAATTTTTCTTTACTAGCACAGTCGAAAAGCGGCTTTAATTTGTCAGCCCTGTGTTCTAAAAATCTTGCATAAAAATTAATAAGTCCCAGAAATGAAGCAAGCTGTTTGCTGTTTTCTGGTCGCGGCGCATCGTACATCGCCGTTTACTTTGGATTTAGCTTTGTGTAGACCATTTTTATCTATCACAAACCCTAGTACCTCTATACGCTCCTTAAAGAAATCACATTTATTCTTGTTTAAACGTAAACCTCGCTCTTCTAATCTTTTACATACTAATCGCAAATTTTCCATATGCTCTTCGTTTGTGGCTCCCGTTACAAAAATATTATCGAGATACGCGATCGTATTTGGAATCCCTTGCACACATTCGTCCATAATTTGTTGGAATTCACCCGGAGCCGGTGCCGTACCTTCGGTCATTTTTGTATATCTTAACAGTCCTACGTGCGTCGTAATTGTCAGTAAATTCCGTGATTCTTTACTAACCGGGATTTGCATGTATGCGTGCGGGAGGTCCAGTTGTGAATACGTCGACCCCTTTTGCAGTACATTAAAAATGTCTTCAATTTTCGGGAATGGGCGTTTAACGACTTCAATATGCGGATTGACCGTTACTTTAAAATCACCGCAAATACGAACCTCGCCGTTTGCTTTCACGACCGGAACTATCGGCGTAGCCCAATCGCTTGACTCTACACGTTCTAAGTGACCTAGCGAAACTAATCTTTCGATTTCACGCTCAATTTTCTCCTTCAATGCAAATGGCGCATGCCTAGGTCGTAACGCTATCGGCTTCGTGCCGTCTTTCAAATGCAACTTGATTTCGCTTTTATTATATAACCCGGGTGAATTACCAAAAAGTTCTTTAAATTCTGCTAATATCTTTTCTTTCGCGCCTCTCTACATCAAGTTTTAACAACGCATCCTTACTATCTTTTTTAGTGATATCTGAAAAATTTAATGGCCAAAGTCCAAACTCCGCTAACCACTGTCTTCCTATCCAATGGTGGCCCGCTGCCACGCAAAACCAAACAGTTCAAATTCCTAAACTTCTCTTTTAGTCTAACTTTCAGGTTTTCAAGTTGACCCAGCGGCTTCATAGGATTTTGCTCATAATTTACTAAATTTGTACATGCTTTGTTTATCCTTGCAATCCTTAAAATATTTATCTACACATTTTTCAGATACCACTGTAAAATACGTACCCGTATCGATTTCCATTGAAACTACTTTACCGTTAATTTCAATATTAAGAATGTCGGATCTGCTTTAATTAAATTGTAACAATCGTTTACATTACCTACTTTCGCATTGATAACAAAGAACTCTGCGTTATTATTTGTCGTCGTACCGCCGCTAGCTGAGTCCGGATTAGCTCCCTCTTCCAGGAACTTGTTGGACGTCTTCTTGTTGCTGGCCAGGCACGCCTTCTGTAGGTGCCCCTTCTTTCCGCAGCCATGACAGGTCGCACCTCGGTATCTGCATTTGCCGGCATAATGTCCGGCTTTACCGCAGCAGTAGCACTTCCTCTCGTTCTGATCCTTCTCGTTCTGTGGTTGTCGATTTTTTTGGCTATTTTACCCGTGGCCTTTTCCTCTGGCCTTATGTTTGGAATTGCGTTCCATGGCGAATACCTCTTCTTTTGTGTCCTTTTTCAACAATGTTTTTTCAGCGCCCGCGGCGTTTTTTACAGCACTTTCACGCGCGAGTGCTTCCTTCAACGCGTTGTCGAATGTCAAATCTGATCTCTTGAACAGTTCAATTCTCGTGCTTTCGTCATGGATTCCGCAGACAAACTGGTCACGAAGGGCGTCATCGAGATTTCCAAACTCACAGTGCCGTGACATTCTTCTCAGCTTCGCTGCAAAGTCAGCTATCGACTCGTTCTCGGCTTGCTTCGCCTTATTGAACATGCATCGCTCCATCACCTTTGACGGTTTCGGGTTGATGTGACTTGACATCAATTTAACCAAGGTTGCGTAGTCCTTCGTTGCGGGCTTGGCTGGAGCGCATAGGTTCCTAAACAAAATGTAGGCTTCCTCGTCCACACTTGTCAATAGCATTGCAGATTTCATATCATCTTCAGTTTTGCTTAACTTAAAATGCAACTCGAGTCTCTCCGTGAACGCCTCCCAGTCATCGGTATTTAACTTGAATTCGATTTTTGGCTTTCCTGCCATTTCGTCGTCTGAATCGGCGTCTATACCCCTTGAGTTGTCTCTTGAGGCAACACTTACTGCACTACCGGCGTTGTCTAGCGAGGTTTTAACAGCTACTTTCGCGGCTTTCGCTTCCTCAATTTCTTCCCGCACTATGTCGACGAGTCTTTTCCTCAAATCGGCGCGCTTGTCGTCGTCGCTGCACTCAATACCACGTTTTTTCAATTCTGCAACTAATTCCGGTTTCAACAGATGTTGCGCTTGTCCAAGCGTCACTTGCGTCCCCGGATTTTCAATGTCGTCCGCGATTTCCTTTTCTGTTGCACTCATTTGTCCACGCCACTATTTTGATCTCACTTCGTAGCCGGATACGGTCGATCACGAGGCACACTTACGCCGGGATACTGCTTAACATGTGCTTTGTTTACAGCCTTTGTCACCGCCCGTAAGGTTGCCAACCAATTTCCACGAGACATGCACGCCCGTTGTGCGTGATCTTGGTCGACCGCACGCCACGTATTCGAGCTCCCCTTTCTGCTCGTCTCTCACCAGGGATTTTCCTTCTTTCCGAATATTTTACGAATACGCACCTGGGCACCTATGACTCTCACGTGCTCAGGTGTCACACCCACACTTCCTGGTGCTTCGTTCCGCACCCCACAGCGAGGTCCAACTAGATTATGCGGCAGCTTCTCAGCTACCTTCACTATGCACGTGGCCGCCTGAATCCGGCCCGTCTCGCTATGCTTCCGCTTTTCACTGCTCTTTTACTTCTTCTCCGTCGCCTCGTCGCCAGTTGCTATGTTCCTCCGGGTAGCCGGGTCACGTAGGATAGGTGGAGAAGTAATAAGTAGTCGCGGGTAACACTAACGGTTTATTGGGTGTCACACTGTATATGTACGCTCGTATAGCCGGGCGTACCGAGAGTGAGAAGTCGCCGCACGGCCGCGCCGTGCTCGGAGCGGCTCGAGTCGCGAAGCGCGCGCTTAGGCCAGCGTGACGTCAGCGGCCACGCTGATGCCGCATGTACACGCATACATCACAATAATTATTCAATATGTAATATTTTATTTATTTAACATTATATGTCTAGCTATACATCACAGATTATTGTATAACAGATATTTCATAATGCAAATAAAAATGCTCCTCTTTGATTGCTTGTGGAATTATATTTATTTAACATTATATTTATAGTTGTATACATTTATAGTTATTCAATATTTACTTATATTTATTTATTTAATATTTATTTACCATGCGACGCCGACGACGATGTCCTCGCGGTCTCGCCAGCCGCGGAGGAGCGCGCGGCCGTTTACTTACTTTGCTCTCTCCCAAACCAACCGATATGTGGGCGCCAGGTGCGGTCCCCCGCACCACGATACACAAAAACGTAATTTACCGAGAGCTCTCAGGCGTGAGTCCCTTTTGATAATCGTGGATGGAATAAGAGAGGAAGCGTAGCGCAATCAATGTCTCAGATTAGTAACAAGAAAGAATATATTTAAAGAAAGCAATAAACATAGAGAAAAGAATATATTTAAGAAAGCAATAAGCGCAGGTAAACACGACGAAAATATTACGCGTCGCACTGCGGGTCCGAGTAGGCACGGAGTTACGACATGGGTGCCCTCGGCACACACTCGCCAAGTTGAACAGCGATCCCGCTCGATTTCGCTAGAATATTTTCCGACGTAAGTCCCACGGAATCCTCCCTTAATCTCGCGGCATCACGGTGCGTGCTATTACTCCCTCCCGGAACTTCGCGGTACGGACGAAGTATAACTCACGAAAGAACGTGTCAACATTTACTTACAACGAACGCAAGACAATCGAACGAATCCTACGCAACGCTAGCGGCTTCGGTGCCGAACTTTTATTTCCGCAACGCAAATGGCCATAAAATACCCGTGCACGGGGCGACTTTACAAAACCGGAATGGCCGCACCACTCCCGCGAGTGTGCGAGCCCCGAATCGACCGCGGATCGATCACACGATCACACGAGTCCCGAATTATTCGCGAATCTCCTGATTACGCGAGTCCCAAAGAACGTACTACGGAGACGCCCCGAGTCACGGCGCGGTCACGCGAATCTCACGCCGGACTCGTCCCACTACGCAACACGACACAATCCACACGATTCCGTCACAATCGAATTAACATCATCACCCGGACAATATCACGCGCTTTGACTGCCGGCGGCCGCGACTTCACGCCCCCGAGACGGACCCTTGCTACTTCCCTTTGAAACGGGCCCTCCCGCGGTATTCCTCGCTCGTTTCACTTACACGGACACATTACTTCGCGGTACTACGCGACTCCCGGGAGGGCCTTACTGACTACGACCTTACTTCGATGGAGAGCTGAGCAGTGGCCTTACAATTTGGCGATGAACCGGCAGCTCGATGTCACGATCCTCGGAGGGCTGGGTGGTACCTCTCTAGACGCTGGCTCGCTCGACAGTGGCGATCTCGGCCTGGCGGGATCACGCCGAGCTTGCGCGCGCCCGCGCGCCGGTGTCTCCAGCCCTTTCGGGTGCTGCCCTCAGGATTCTGCCGATGTCACCAGGCGATCGGCGCGCCTCATTGGAGCGCCCCTCGCAGCTGCTTCCGTCCGCTGGCGGTAATTTCGAATCCGCCCACGTGAGCCCGGCTGTCCAGGCCGCGGCTCACAAACCGGTGCCTTCGACGGTCCGGCTGGCCAGGTCGGGACTCGTCGACCGGTGGCGGTATTCCCTCTCCGGGGACCTTCGTCGGGGCGTCCCCCTCCGCGTCCTCCGCGTGCACGTGGCCGGTAACCCGGGCCTCGGACCGGTCGCGCTGCTTTCGGCGCTTTTCGGCGCACTCCTTGTCACCGTCCGTGCTCGAGCGTGATCCGCCGCCGACCACCCATCCATGCGGGCCTCCGGCCGTTCCTCCCGTAGGTCCCACGGTGCGGCATACGCCGTTACATATGACCGCGGCCACTTGCTCCGCATCTCCCTGCAAATCTCTTTAAACGACATTAAACCTAAGCTCCTGCGCTCCGCCCGTCTCGGGCGGAGGCACCACCCCTGACGTCCCCCTCGGCCGAGCGATCCTCCGGAACGGGACGTGACAAATGTCACGTCACAACTATTACATTTATAGTTACTCATTATTTACTTATATTACTCATTTATTTGCAGTTGAAGAGGGGGTGGGCCAGCCTTCGACGACGTCGTTGTCGACGATGTCTATCAGGTCGGCGTCGACGTCCATCAGGTTGACATTGACGTTTCCGCGTCCACCCTCGTCCCCACCGTTGCCGTCTTCGCCGTCGTTGTCGTCGCCGTCATAGTCTTTCTCGTAACGCTATCCCGCTGATAATTCGAACCGCGCAAGTAGGGATAATATGTGCTACCTAACTCGTGTGCTCCGAGGGGGGAGCGGGGCGGGCGGGAACTCGAGGGCGAGGGGGTCCGCGGGGCGGGGGGACTCGAGGGCGAGGGGGTCCGCGGAGGAGGGGGAAGGTGTCCGCGTTCTAGGGCGAGGGGGTCCGCGGGGGGGGGGGGTGTCGGCGAGCGCGTCGGGACATGTTGTTTATTAAATATTTATAAACATATCGTTGACAAAGGGGGTGCCGCCGAGGGGGAGGGGAGGGGGGAGGGGGTAGGTGTCCGCGTTCTAGGGCGAGGGGGAGGGGAGAGGGGAGGGGGACGTTCGCGTTTTCGGCGCGGGGTATTACAAAGGCTAACGGGCGCCGTTCGGGTGCTGGAATTTTATCGATGAATATAAACAAAACAACTTGTCTGTGCAATGATCTCACCCCTGTAGAATATGCGAGCCGCCATTCGGTTACGGCGTCTCACACTACAAAAGCGAGCGTCGATGGTCCGACGACGGTTTAAAGATAAAATGGCCGAGGTAAACAATTGATAAAATTTGTCTCCGATGACGATTCAACCGTTGCGGAGTCCTTTTCATGTTTTTTTCTAGGAAGAGCCGCTGCCGATTACGATTTAACCGTCGCGGGCGGTATTCGGTTATGGATAATTGGGAGAATTGAAAGATAATAAACTTTTTTATCGTATAAGCATTAATTTATTTATTATATCTCGCATCGTATACAATATTGTCAAAAGCATAAGCTAATAATTCGCAATCAATAATCGAATTTTTATCATAAACGCTGCGCAAGATTCTAGCTGCATCACATTTATCGGTTATACAATTTCTTCCCAAAATGGTTACAAATTGTTTAAATTTTTCACTTACGCCATGAACATTTTGGCATAGTTGAAAATACACATTCTCGACGCAATGTTCTAGTTCGAACAAGAAGAGTACGGTTGACGGTTTCATGTACAAGCTGGTGTCGCACGATGTTAATTTTACAATATCTGCGTCACGTATTTTTACGAGTTCTATAATCAGATCTCGAATCGACATCGATGAAGGTGCGGTTGACTGCAGGAGTCGTTCGATATCCGCACGTCTTTCAATTAGCGCTGTCCACGTCGTATGAGCCAACACCATCTGATTTCCTCGGTTATCACCGAGAAGTAGTTCCACAAAGGACACAGGTCCCACGCTGATTCCAATATCCAAATATTTATAAGCTGTTGATGTCAATGCGTATCGTCTGCTGAGTATACGAACCGCGCGACGCTCCAACGAAACGCTATAGAAAAAATAATAAAATTAGTAATAAAAAATAATACAATTCGCAAAAAAAGATATAAAAATATATATAGCTCTATAAATTAAAAAAACTTACTTGTTTTCACACGTTGGAGTTTCATCATCGGGGATCGGTACGTAATAATTCATACGTCTACTGCCACCGTTACCGCCGTTGTTTCCTTCAGCGGAATACATTCTTTCTCTCGGTTATGGAGAAGCGGACCGTTGATGCAAGCGACTGATGCAAGACTGATCGTCGTTATAAAATTAATCGAATATACGCGGCAACCAAAACTATGATGAAGGAGGGGGAAATTAATGTTTCTGGAACGCGCAATCAGCGCTCTGAAATTTTTAGGAGAGGGGGCTAAGGTAGGATGTTTTTTTATTAAGACGTATACCCCCCCCCCTTCCGCATGACATCAACCGCGAAACATGTTCAGACATGTTCAGACCTCTCTCGAGTTAGAATTCGTCACGTATACTTATTCTTTAATGTTGTATACTATCGACTAATGGGGGAAAGGAAATAAAACATAGTAAAATTTACACATACGTATAAAATTTATTTTTTAAAAAGATGACAATTCTCTCTGACGTTTCGACCACCAGTTAAATATTTTTAATACATTTTGCAATGCGCAATTCTTAACGTGTTTTCCGCATCGCATAGTATTGGTAGCATCTAGAATATTCAAAGATTCGATATCTTCGTAATCCGCATCCAGAGTCTCGATGTTTAGGTTTTTTCTCGCTTTATTCTCAAGCAGATCCTACCAGCCATTCTCGTTTCTGGCATCCCTTGACGTACACGAGAGTCGGCATTTCGTCGTCGTCGTCGTTGTCATCCTCTTCCTCACCGAGCACGGCCGACGTAATTAAACGCTTCACCTTGCTGTACGGCACGTTTCCTTCTTCCCATCGTAATCCATGGTGATTGCGAATCAACCAGGAAGCGCACGATTTGTCGGATTTTGTGAGGAGACTCCACGGCATGGGGCATGTAAAGATGTAATGCGCCAGAACGACCCCGTTTCTCAGCACCGCCGCCTCCTTCACGACAAATTTCATCCCGACGACGAAACCTTGCAGGTCCACGAACGTTGGTGCGGAACATGAAGAGATATCTCTCTGTCTTCGATGCGTGAATCGAGAGGAATGACGCGCGTTTCGCGACACTCTGATTTATATCCTGCTCTCCCTTTTTTCTCCTCTCATAAATTTGTATCGGGAGTGAAAGAGAGAGAGAAAATTTTCGTCGACGTTGCCGCGAACACTCAGACTATTTTGCGCACTACGTTGGTCAACGGATTGTACTCGATCACGCGATCGTGTATGATGAGACAGTACGCGGAGGTATTCGGCGGTACGTTCTCCATGCAATCGAATTCTATTCTGACATCCACGGTGGCGTTTTTGACGGATTCGTTTTGTCGAGAGCAATCGATGATCACGAACGGGCCGTTACGTAGAAAAGTCGAAACGGTGAGACTCGGTTCGAGATATTCGTATCCGTAATAGCCCTTGCAGAAACGCGCGTACATATCGTACAGAATCGCCCATCTGTGTTTGCCAAAGTCCAAATTCAGATCGTCGTACGGATAGACTTCCGAGTTTAGGTAGAGTTTCACGTTGGTCAATTTGCAGTCGTCGAATCGGCTCGTGTCCGCGGACATGACGTTCTTCCGACCCGTCTGCAGAGCGAAGACGACGTATCGCGGTTTCTCGAGCTGAGTCGCGGTCTTAATGGCCCACGAGTGCTTGGTCGTGTTCTGCAACAGGGGATACTCGTACAGATCCCACGAACGGAAACCCATACTGAGATACAGTGGTGCAAGTTTCGGGCCGCTAGCACCACGGTGCCGTTGGAGTGGGGGAACCTCACTACAAGCCCGCGCCGTGTCCGTGTGCGCTCCGCGCTCGGCTCTGCTCGGGTCTTTAGAGACGAGCAGACATATTAGTTCCTTCTCCTTTCCTCCTATTCAGCCACGAAAGCGACACGCGACGCGCTTCGCGTTCTGATAGGCCCTAAGCAGAATGGCTGTCTTGGCAGTGTTTTATGCCTTAAGTCTTTGTCTTATGTAACGCACAATACTGTATAGACAAAAACTTAAGGCATAAAACACTGCCTTAAGGTTATAAGACAGCCATTCTGCTTAGGCCCTTACGCGTTGAATGCCTTTAGATATATAGATTGTATAGAATTATTTTCTCATAATTCTCGTTAATTCTTAAATACGTTAAATGCTTTTCTACTGACTTTTTATATATTTAATATAAATGTCTTTGCAATAATTAATCGTTGTTGCAACAAGACTCAAACTGCTGTAACATTGACACGTATAAAATATTTTCCTGTTAATGTATAAAATAAGGTAATAAACATAAATTAATAAATAATATATATATGTCTTTTATTTATGTAATGTATATTATTGTATGTATGTATATTATTTATGTAATGTACATTATTTATTAATTTATGTTTATTTTTATACATGTCAATGCTACAGTATTTGAGTCTTGTTGCAACAACGATTAATTATTGCAAAATTTATGTTAAATATATAAAAAAAAGTCAGTAGAAAAGCATTTAATATATTTAATATATTTAAGATACATTTAGCAATTGACAAGAATTATGAGAAAATAAATCTATAAGATCTATAAGATCTCGAAAAGGCATTCAACGCGTAACAGAAACGTGGAACGCGTCGCATCTCATTTTACATGTCCTTATATATTATATGTCGCTATATATATATATATATATATATATATATATGTAGAGAGAGAGAGAGAGAGAGAGAGAGAGAGAACGCGCGCGACATATAAATATAAGGACATGTAAAGGGAGACGCAAGGATATATATATATATATATATACACACACACACACACACACACACACACACACACACACACACACACACACACACACACACACACATATATATATCCTTAAATATTTTAAAAGTTTATTTTCCAGGAATTGGAATATTTTTTTTATTAAATATAAATTAATATTCAGTATTAAATATAATTAATATAAGTATTAATTATTATAAGTGGTCTTCCGCACTACCCATGAGGTGCCACTAATAGTGCGTTAGGTTTTTTACGTGGACCTTCGCCTGTAGCCCTATTATACCACATTATATATATGTATATAATTTTATTTTCTACATCTATTATCACATATTTATTATTTATAAATGTAATGTCCAACATACAGAGTGTCCGACAATTTTTTAACACATCTATTATTCATAGATGAGATGTCCAACACACTAAGGTGTCCGACAATTTTTTATATTGATGTCCAACACATAAGGTGTCAGACAATTTTTTATACTGATGTCCAACACATAAGGTGTCAGACAATTTTTTATATTGATGTCCAACACATAAGGTGTCAGACAATTTTTTATACCTGATGTCCAACACATAAGGTGTCAGACAATTTTTTATACTGATGTCCATACGTATATCGACATTTTATAAGGTGTCAGACAATTTTTTTCTATTGATGTCCAACACACAAGTGTCCGACAACGTTTTTATATCGATGTCCAACACACTGAATGTCCAACAACTTTTTAATACATTTATAAATATACAAACATGACAAATACATTTTGATACATCATGTTTGTAATTAGAATAATACTGCCCATAAGACATTTAACATCAAAATTTTATTTTAATTATTATGTTTAATTATTATGTACAAAATTATTATGTTACATATTAGATGAAGAAGGCGTAGCAGTTTCATCAATGTCTGCAGCATATAGTCTTAAAGAACTTGTTTGCTTTTTGGGACATGTAGAATATAATATTTCTGTTACCATTCGAGATAAATGCTCTTCAGTAATTTGCATGGTTTAAGCAGTTTCTTTTCTAGATTTTAATGCGGACTTTACCACACAAGAAGCATTGACGTTTATATGCGAAAGTTTATTTCGTTTTTTTGTTTTTAAATCGGGTAAAAAGGAGAAGATTCTTTCTGAGTCGGCATTTGAATTTGGTAACGATCTTACAGCATTTAGAAGGGATTTCAAATTGGAATATTGATGACGTTGGAAAATTTGTTTCCACATCTCATCAAAATCTAATATTACAAGATTATCTTTTTCGACTTCTGTAAAATTTTGATGTAAATCAAACCATTCTTTTTTTAATTCATGGCAGTTAAATCCGTCCATGGTTTCAGCAATAAAAGAAATATCATTAAATGAAGTTTCTCTATTATTATCACGTAAAGCTGTACCCGCTTCAAAAACTTTTAATTTAGATAAAAATTTATTATTGATTGGTAATTTTTTGCAAATTTCTTGAGCAGCAATAACGTAAAATTGCAAACAATTTTCTCGAATATTTGCAACTACATCTATATGCTCTTGTATACTCAATTCATTAAGATATTTTTCGCATTCAGTTCCTAAATGTACTTCATTTAATGATTTTTGATTTTTCTTATTTGAAAAATCAAAATTATTATTTAAATTTTGTAAAAATTCTGGTTTTAAAAAATGTTTACTAATCATAATTAAGAATTCAAATGATTTGGGTTGCAACAATTGAATTCTTGTTTCCAAAGCTTGGAAAAATGCGTTAAAAGAATTAAAATAATTTAAAATATATTCTAAAAATAATAAATATGCCTTTACATCAAGATTTTGCATTATGGATAATAAATGTTCTCCAGTCTGTGATTTTTCATTCGTTACTATTTCTCTCAAAAATAGCTCGATAGTGTTCCAAGATACTAGAACTCTTTGAATACACGAATGACGAGAAAGCCATCGTGTCTCGGCCAATTTTAGAATTTTGCGGTTTGTTTGAGAAAAACATTCAGTAAATTCTTTAAAAATTGCAAATCGCTTCGGGCTACTGTTAATATAATTTGCTATTTTTTTCACAAATTCCTCGCAATACTTTGGAATTTTAGCACATGCAGCATGTGCAATTAATGCAGCGGAATGACATGGACATGATAATATTAATACATTTTTATTCATTTCCCGAAGCTTTGTGCTAAATGATGAGTATTTGCCTACCATGACGGATGCATTATCACATGACAAACCGACAATATTTAAAAATGAAATTTGTAGTTTGTCCATTTCATTTTTAAAAGCTTTAAATAATTTTTCCGCGCTACTATCTTTTGCATCAATGTCAATTAATTTGAGTAATTGCGAGCGAATATCTAATGTTTCAGGATCAACAAACCGCACGTGAAACGTCATCCATTTCTGATTAGAAATGTCTGATGTTTCATCAATAAAAATAGTAAACTTACTGTTTTGAATTATTTTTACTAAACGATTTGTTTCGACTGGAGCCAACACGTTTGAAATAATTTTTTGACATTTAATCCGACTCATAGTTATACTTTGTAACATTTCAGAACCTTCTCCTATTAATTGAAAAAACGCGAGAATGTCTGTAACGTTTTTGTACGGAATATTTTTTTCGACTGCAAGCGCAGCATATCGAATTTCTGCTACTTTCTTTCGTTCATCAAATGATGAAAGAGATTCATCCGCAAACTTTTGGTCAGATTTTTCTCTTTCTATATTTTTTCGTGTAGCAATTATATGTGTTTCGGATTCTGCGTGACGATAAATATGTGACAAATGAGCTGTATAATCTTGTTCACAAAATGAGCAAAAAAACATCTTTTCATTATCTGATTCGTGTAACCATGGTTGAAATTCCTTCATTTCTAACCACTGTTTTCGAAATTTTCTTGGGTTAGAAATATTTTCTTTTACATTTTCGTTGGAATTTTCTTCACCAGATGTAGATTTTATATTATTCTTGTGACACACAGAATCCGCATGTCTTGAAATGCGCGTGTTGCAAGAAAAATCTTTATTACATATTGTACAGTGAAAAAAATTATCATTAGACGGAACTTTCCGTATCCAAGACTTATATCGATCATCATTAAGCCAAGCTTCTACGAAACTTCGCTTACACTTTTTTGTTAATGGCTCGCACATTTCAATGATATATATTTTCTTGAAATATTAAAATATTTATATATTTATATATTTCAAGATTAAAAGATAATAAAATATATAAAAATATTAAAAACTCACAATCTGCTTTAGCTTAACTTCCCTTAACTTTATTTACCAGAAAAGTGTTCGTAGCTGACGAAAATTATGTACGTTCGTCTACAAACGCTGAAAAATGAGTGACTCCACTTCGACGCTTCGACGATATAATAGCTGAGGATCAGCGTGTATATATATCGTGTAGTGTTTTTCAAATGTTTTGAGTGAGAGAGACGAAAAGGACGCGCGATATAGACTGTACCGCGCGTCCTTTATCATGCCGCTTTCTCAGAAAAAGCATTAAAAAAACGTCACACGATCGCAGATCCTAAACTATTATATTCTCGGTTGTGTCTCCGTCTTATTCAGTTTATGTTCGACTACAGAAGTGTTGACTACAGAAGTGTTGACTACAGAAGTGACAGTATGGCTAGCAATTCATTTCGTAAGTAGTACATCATTTTCCTTTCTTTACTAAGAAAGTTTACAGAAGTTAAAGAGTCAAAGGATACCTAAGTCGTCTACAGACGATTCCGAGTCTCGACATCGAACTCGCGAAACTCATGTTCGACCGTTAGACGCCGTGCCGTCGTAAGCGGTGAGATCCCGACGACGGGCAGAGGCGCCGTACGGCAAACCGGGCTCGTGCGACGACCGGCCCGCGAGGACCGGCCGCCTAGTAGTGTGTCACATTGTTTTGAGCCTTTCGACCGGCCGCTCGACATTCTACCTAGGTCCATGCTACCGGTTGTCCATGCTAACAAATATATTTAAAAGAAATAAATAACAAATTTATGTAAACGGTTTTTGCTATTATTACATCTTTTTCAGTGTAAATAATATCGCAAATTCTATTAAAAAGTTATCATAATCACATTTATTAAAAATATATTCCGGACTTATCACAAGTATATCTTATATTATTAAGAAATATTTTTTGCCGAAAAAAACTATTATTTAAAAAATAAAATAATTATTTACTTTTCTCGTCTGTAAAATAATATTTTTCTGTGTGAAATCTGTATAAAAAAATGTAGTAAAAGAGTAGACTTAATAAATTTCAATCTTCTTTATTTGAATTGTTACGAATATCACTGGCTTTATTTATCACTAAATTGCAAATTTTGTAAATTGAATATTTTACTTAGTATTATGTTACATTTTTAATTTTCAATATAATTTGTACTAAAAATGGTCTGGTTCTGTCTGATAACAGACAGAAACATTTACATATTTTATTTTCAGCTTTTAAACATACTTATTATCATGGACAATCGACTTTGCTTCTTTAGCCTCTTTAAATCGTAACTAATATTTATTATTAGCAGTCTTATTATTATTTAATTTTACTTATTTTATTTATTATTTTAACAGAACCATCCAAACAAACTGTGTGGCTGGCGATTCAAGACATCCAGCGAAAGCTGGATGTCTTATCCAGAGAGCGGCAGCAGCAGCCCGAGCAGCAGCAGCAGCAGCAGCCGCTCCAGGAGCAGCAGCAGCAGCCCGAGCAACAGCAGCAGCAGCCGCCCCAAGAGCAGCAGCAGCAGCCGCCCCAGGAGCAGCAGCAGCAGCCGCTCCAGGAGCAGCAGCAGCAGCAGCAGCAGCAACAGCCGCTGCTAAATCGAGGTACATTATTCAATTAATCATGTATATTAATGAATGTGTATTATATTACATATGTACATTTTTATTAATTATATATGTACATTTATTTTTAAGGAAGAAAGAAAAGAGGAGCCGGCAGAGCTCGAGCTCGCTGGTACCGCCAGCGAGGCGGTCGGGGCGGACGAGGCGGTCGGGGCGGCCGAGGCGATTGGGGGGGTGGTCGAGGCGGTTGGGGTGGTCGGGCCCCAAAATATAATAATTTTATTATACATTTTTAAAAATAAAATAAGTATTTAAAAATTTTTTTTATTTATTTGAAATACTGTATCTATTCCCAAGTTTTCCTTTCAATTTAATAACGAATTTGAATGATTGTATTTTATAATCATCGCAAATCCAAAAAATTTTTCTTTGTTAATTAAAAAAATTGTTACATATTTTTATTTGATTCTCAATCATAATATACATCTAAGAGAGAAGTTTTCATAATTTTTTTTAATTCAAAATATCGAACAATATAAATACAGTAACTGTTCTTCCAAAGACATATTTTATCGGAAATAAGCAAGATTGCTCGAAAGTGGATTATCTGAAATAAAAAATTTAAAAAAATTCAGTTTTTGTATTAATTTAACTTAGTCTGTGAACAAAGAATTTTACAGAAAAATTTTGATTTAAAAAAATTATGAATACATCTTTATTAAATGTACATTATGATTGAGAATCGATGATATAAAAATACCTAAGTTTTTTTAATTTTCAAAAAGATACGATTTTTTTCCGTCCGCTGACTAGATATAACTTCTTAATCATTCATTACATTGATTTATTTACAATGGCTTTAATGTACATTGAGTGCGTACTATTGAGTTCAACCAAATTTGCTATAAGATACTAATTTAAGATGCTCTCAATTAATATACATATATAAACAAATGTTGGACATCTCATCTATGAATAATAGATGTGTTAAAAAATTGTCGGACACTCTGTATGTTGGACATTACATTTATAAATAATAAATATGTGATAATAGATGTAGAAAATAAAATTATATACATATATATATATATATATAGCGACATATAATATATAAGGACATGTAAAATGAGATGCGACGCGTTCCACGTTTCTGTTACGCGTTGAATGCCTTTTCGAGATCTTATAGATCTTATAGATTTATTTTCTCATAATT
>JASTWP010003395.1:0-24631 GCA_030770255.1 Temnothorax ravouxi
TGTTTTCGGATGTCATAAACTCTTCGCTCCATATTGGAGCGGCGTATAGGGCGATTGAGGTAACAACGGAATAGTACAAACGGCGCTTGTTCTCCACGGGACCTCTGAGATTTGGAAGGATTGCACAAAGGGCGCGATTCACCCTCGACACTTTAGACGCGATGTATTGAATATGGGTGTTGAATGCCCATCTTTTATCTATATATACGCCAAGGTATTTCATGCTATAGGACATCTTAATTCTATGGCCGTCGTAATCGAGACTAGAGTTCCTTGGACAATGTCCAAATAACACGGCTTCCGTCTTGGGCCAGGATACCGATAAGCCAAGATCACGGATATTTATCATAAGCCTATCGAGGCATTCCGAAGCGAGAGCGCAGGTCGAATCGAAGTCGTCCTCAACGACGAGGAGAAGCGTATCGTCCGCGAAGCATACTATATGGGAATCCCCGGGGAGCAGGGTGCGCAGGACCTGGTCAAAGCCAAGGTTCCAAAGAGGGGGACCCAGCACCGACCCCTGTGGTACTCCCCTATTTACCAGCCTCGTACGGCGAATACCGTCCGACGAGATATATCTGATCTTCCGGTTTCTCAGGTAGTCCTCGATGATGCGTCTCAGATATTGCGGGACACGTTTGTTTCTAAGCGCGGCTCTGATCCTCGGGTGTCTGATGGAGTTGAACGCATTTTTAATATCCAGCGACAAAGCCAGAACCGTCCCACCGTTCTCACGAGCCTCCGTGACAATGCTCTTCGCCAGTGATAGAGCGTCGGTGGTTGAACGCAGTTTGCGAAAGCCAAACTGGTTCGAGGACAGATCGTATTGAGGGTTGCCCTCCAAATACGCAGCCAAACGATTGGCGATCACCCGCTCGAAAGTCTTGCCGGTCTCATTTAATAGACAGATAGGGCGCGCCTTTGGAATTTCCCCAGGTGGAGGGGGATCACCCTTGGGGATTAAAACCAGGTCCGCGACCTTCCAACTCGGCGGAAAGATGCCGGTCTGCATACAAGCGCTGAAACACGTAGCCAGTCGATTTATCATGCAGGGAGGCAGTCTCTTCAATACCGTGGCTTTAAAGCCGTCTGGGCCGGGTGCCGTGCTGCTGGACTTCTTGGCATTAATTGCCTCGGTAACCTCCTCAATAGAGATGGGATTTCTGCCCTCTTCGCAATCGCCCAAGTCCACCTGGGATAACGCACGACCAGGTGGGAACAGGTCGTTTAGCAAACGATCCAGAATCCCCGGATCAAGGACAGTACTGAGAGCCGGAGCAGGTTTCCGCAATCTTCCCAGCACCAACTTATAAGGGAGACCCCAGGGATCTTTGTTTAAAACGGAAATCAGTTCCTGCCAGGCGACGGATTTGGCATTCCGGATCTCGTGCTTCAATCTTCGGCTTGCGGTGATGTATGCGATCCTTTTAGCCTCCAATATTTCAGGCAAGTCCCTGCCTCTACCGCGGGTCCAGGCTCTTCTTGCGGCAATGGCCTCAGTCCTCAGCTCCGCAATCTCTCCGTTCCACCAATACGCGCTGTTTGATCTAGAAGCGCGCACTCGGGGAACCGCCGCCTCGCACGCGTCACGTATACAATCGCGGATCCAACGACCCGGCTCGACGTTGATCAGATTGTCCGGGGCGATAGGGGTAACCGCACATCTCCAAATAATAGCCTCCTGATATAATTCTACGTCCATTTTCCGGAAGTTCCACCGACGGGGGGAAGACAGTGTCGGGAGGTGCTGCGCGGGTGAGTCCATAATTTCGAAAGATATGTAGAAATGATCGGACATGGATTCCATGTCCTCACGGACGGTCCAGTTGGAGATTCTGCCAAGCAGATCCGGGGAGGCCCAGGTTAGATCGATAATCGAGGTCCCTTGGTGGCTCGAAAACGTGGGACGACTTCCCCGGTTTAAAAGACGCCAGTCCAGTTGGTAGGACAACTCCTCGAGTGCCTCTCCCCTAACATTAGAGACGCTGGATCCCCAATAAGTCGCATGGGCATTAAAGTCCCCGCATATAATTATTCTGTTATTATGTGTAACGCTGAAGCAGACAGTGGAAAGCTCCTCCAGAAAGTCCGAGAAGCCGCCAAAATCCGTATTTGGGGAGATATAACAGGAAAGTAAGTATATCTCCCCCAGCCTCACCAGAACGCAATGCCGGCCACGAGCCTCCATGGTAACGGGAACGGAGGTAACTCCAGTATTTACATAGATAGCCGCAAGCAAGTCGTGGCTGTAGAACCAGGTTTGGTAGGGGCTGTGAGCGCGGGCAGGTTCCGAAATCGCGCAAATAGCAGCCCCCATCTCCCTTGAGTGATGTACAAGGAGGTCCTGGGCCTCCTTGTTTCTGCCCAGATTTACTTGGAGGCACAGGGTCATTTGTGCGTCCTCGTAGAAACGGCAGCTGCCGTATCCCCTCGTCGGCCTCTCGTTGGTTCCACACTAGTACACACCTTCAGGGAGCCCAGCCGATGATTGCTGGGTCTGCCTGCACCCTTGCAAATAACGCAACAGGGATCCGCGTCACAAACACCGATCTGGTGATCGCGCTCACCGCATCTAAAACAGGCACCAGTTCTGTCCTCGGGAAAACCGCATGTAGAGCGAACATGGCCAAAACGCCAACACTTAAAACATTGCACGGGTCTAGCATCGAGAAGTTCGACCCGCGCAACGGTCCAGCCGATCCTGAATTTACCCGAAGCGGATATTTTTAAAGCGGCTGACAATGGGCATTTAACCCACACCGAGTTAAGCCCATTGTTCATTTTACGAATGCTGCCCATCTTGACTAAATATTCGTCGCAATCGCCAACTATCGAGATTTCGTTTACGATTTCGGTTGAGGATATAGAGTCATCCAGATTCCAAATACGCATTTCGCCCATGGTGGTTGGGCGAGTGACGCGTACTGTGTCGACATCGAGAACTTCCTTCAGCTTGCCAACGAGCGTGTCCGCCTTTGAAGTCCCGTCGGCACCAGGAATCTCGATAATGACTCCACCGTTTATACCACGGCGGATCTTCGATCCCTCGATGCCAAGGGTGTCTAAGTTAATATTTTCCCTTGCCTTTTTCAGAATATCGGCATAGCTGGTACCCTCCTTCAAACTCGTTATCGAAACCGCTGCGGTTCTCGGGGGTCTACGTGTTTTGGTCGATCGAGTGTTTGCACGAGATCCTTCGCCGGAGGCCTCCATCCTGGCGTTTCGAGCGGTCGAAACGCGTTGGTTTTGCCTTACTGAATTTTGGGGTTGAGATAGAATTGGTGGATCAACAAAAACCTCTCCGTCTGACACGCCAGATGTTTCGGTTTCATTTCTGAGAGAGAGTTTCTTGCTCCTCCCAGCTTCGACTCTGTACGACGGATCATCCGTACGATTTTCAAGTCTGGAACGAAGGTCCTCCATATTGGCAACCAGAAGGGTTATTTGTGAGCTCATCTGCTCAAACATACGGGAGGTAACTTCGTCTTTATTCGAACAGGTCACTCGTTTCGGATCGCGAGCCTCGGGATCAAGTCTGTTGTGCTCGTTCGGAGATAATTTCTTTTTTATTTTCGGGTGAACGATCGACGTTTCAGTCGTATCGGTTTCAGATCCCGATGCGCGAGGATATTTTGATAACTTAACTTTGTCAACCAGCGTTTCAGTGGAGGTGATTTTAGGTTTCAGTTTCCTTTGCGGAAGAGGAGGATACTCCTTGGAGAACTTCGTTTCGATACCTTTGACAGGTTTTCGTGAGCTAATGTCCAAGGATGGACAAGTGTCGTTTGAAAATGCCTTTGGGGAAGCGCCAGAAAGTTTAGTACTTTCCAAATTTTTGATTTCCTCACGGAGTGTTTCCAAATCTCTACGGAGGTCCTCGTTCTCTTTCCTTAGCTTTGCTTGTTCCCTATTCTGAATCTCTTGATCTCGTGTTATTTTACGGAGCTGAGCAGTGAGATTTTTGTTTTGAAGCTCCAGATTCGTAATATCCCCGGAAGAATTGAGGCGTTCGTCATAAATATTTATAATCTCCTGCAAATTGATTATGCCGTCTCTCAGATAGGCAGAAAAATTGCCTTTGATATTTTTACTGCTGATACGAATAGCTTCCATTTTCTCCAAGCACTCGGTAGAGTAACCAAAAAGTTGTTCGGTATCGTGGGTACGTAAGTTTGAAGCCGAAACAGGATATATAGAAAGTTTGTGCTTGGACGCAAGGGTGGGAGTGAAGGTCTCGCCATCCGAAGTGACGTACCTTCTCTTTATAGGTTTGAGAGAGGGAGAGGTATCCAAAGGTGAGAGGCGCTCCTTTCTCTTCTCCCTACTAGGAGTGGGTGGGGGAGGCATGTCCTCGTCCTCGGAGATCATAATGACATCATCGGGAATAAAATCTGAGTCTCGGGTATATTCTTCGTTGTCCGAGTCGAGCTTGCCAGTAGGATCAGAAATCGGATCCTCCTTTTTATTTTCTTCGTCCCGGTCCACGGAAATTTCCTTGCCAATGTTGGCGATGATTTTCCTAGCCATTTCTAGCGCCTTGTCGGGTTCCTCCAAATGTGAAGTTACATCTTCGTTATCCTTTTTGTGTTTGTATTCAAGCCCATCGCTTGATTCATCCACTCCCTTGGGAGCTTCATCGACACGGGGGTCGCTGGGACTATACTCCCCCCGCGCCGGCCTCTGAGGGTCCGAAGTCCCCTGAGACAGTAAAACGTTTTCCTTTTTTAGACTTTCCATGTTTGTTGTGTTGGGCTAGTGTTTCGGGTGCGCTTCGCCCAAGGCGCACCCTAGGACTACTCGCGGTAGCCACGCCTTGTCCAAGGACGTGCTGTTACAAATGATGGTAATAACCAGTTGCGCACAAACGAGAATAAGCGCGAGAAGCTGGTTATAAGTAAGTGCTCGTGGAGACGAGCCCCGACATATAATATATATACAGAGCCACGTGAAATAAAGCAGTGTGGCAGTATTATTAGTAATAATCGACAGGAAATTGCTACAGCGATGTATCGTTGCGAGATTTAATAGATTTAATAGATTTAATATAAGCTCGCTCAACAAAATCAATGTGTTAAGAAGTATCGTGTTTGTGTGATATAAAGAATCATATAATGCGTTAATACCGCGATAATAAGCCGTACGGTATTTCTTAATTATAAAGTCGATAACTAATAAGACAATATCGGTATTTTACGGAGATTTAATGTGAGAAGCTTGGACTGATTATCTGATCATTTAATAGACTAATTATCTTTAAATGTTTCATATCTTATAATATTCCCATTTAATTTGTGCAAGAAAGTCTGTTTCCTATTTGTTTCCTTATCCCTTTATTCCATTTTCTTTGATTTCTGTTTTCCTATTTTCTGTGTGATCTAGATTAATCCATAATATATTCGCACCATAATGGTAGTTTTTGTGTTATCAGACAGTTTACAACCAAAAAACGCACGAATATAAATGACAGTAGCATCAAAGTACATTCAATCGTCATATAAATGATCCAAAGTAGAGTTTGCGCACATACGCCAATCACATGTGGATCGGCCTTAAGGCTAGTTTCAACTTCGCGGTATCGAGTTGCTCATCATATACATAATAAACCCGGTTAAGAAGCGTGATGTGTCAAATAGTATAAATATAAATATAAATAAACGATTTATTGTATTTAAAGTTTTCACTCACCGTGATATACAAGGGGGGGATAGGGTAATATAAGTGGTAATATCAATAAATATATATACACAATTAAAATATGTAATAGTGATGACAACAACGACGACGAAGAGGTCTGGCGAGAATATGTAATCCTGTAAATGAGTTTCAATAAATAAATAAATAAATATTCCTCTTGTTATCAGGTATTTGTCATGTAGTATAATTCTCCTCGTTCCCACGCCAAAATCCAAAAGGAAATCCACAAACCTAACCTAACCTAACCTAACCTAACCTAACCTAACCTAACCTAACCTAACCTAACCTAACCTAACCTAACCTAACCTAACCTTAGGAAAAGTCAGGAAAAATCAAAAAGAGCTATGGGGTCAAGAAAAGAAAATTCAGAAAAAGTCAGGAAAAGCCAAGAAAGTCAGGAAAAGTCAAGAAAAATCATGAAATTGCGAGAAAAGTCAGAAAGAGTCAGGAAAAGCCTGAAAATTTCCCAAAGAGCCGCGGCATCGAGAAGAAAGTCAGGAAAAGTCAAGGAGAATCGTGAAATAGGGTTAGGGTGTAACCGCACGGAGGTGTGATATTCCCCCTTTATCTGTTTGATGTCTCTCGACACGGTCGCCACTCGCGTTTTTACCGAGAAACCGAGAAAGGACTAAATTTACGTTGTTTCAAACCTTTCGTTACCACGCTGATTCCCCTTTTCTCTTCTGTTTCAGGTCACCTGGACTCGCCCCGGATCTTGGATCACCGCTGGACCACGGACTTTGAATCTCTGGACTACGACTGTGCACCGCCGACTGTTGTCTCTGGATCGCCGATGGACCGCTTCTGGATCTCCCCGTACGTATTTTAGGTTCGCCGACAAGTAAGTTTCGGGATCGGGTAAGTATTTCGATAAGGTAAGTAGACCGCACACGAGTGAGTTTAATGAATGTATATCTTTTAGGTAGGTAAAATATAATTTATTTTTACTCTGTTTCAGATTATACACTGATCGATCTCGCGGGTCTTAAAGTTTAACGCGCTTGCCGCGGGATATTCTGCGCTGAGGCTAAGTTTCAATCGGTACGTGTCTCGCGAGCAAAGTTTCGTTACAAATTCGAGCTCCGCGAGAATTCCTCTACTTTCAACTTCTTACGCGAGAAAAATCCTCGAGTCTCTCTCTGCGCCTCCTTTTATACTCTAGGCCGCTGTCCCACCTTTCTCGCTGCCACGCCTTGCGGTTACGCCCCTTTCGACACCTGTTCGCCAGATGTGCGGCACACCTGCTGCCCGACTCGCTTCCGCGTTCCAAAGCCTTTTGTTCTCGCGATTCGCTCGACTTGTTTTTCGCATTCCATCGCCGGTCAACAAGTTTTTCATAAATTCCTTCTCGAACGTACGATTCCTACCCTACGCGGTATCCCATGTCCGGATATCTCTCAATAATTAATCAATTACTTATTTAACTGGAGTTTTCTCCGGATAATGGGATATCGCGTGTACATTATCATGCAGTCGCGACTTTTCATGAACGACGGTTCGTTCGTTCGTTCCGTCTCTCTTCGCTCCGCGCACGCGATATGTCTGACCTACGTTTTCCATCGCGGCTAAGATGTACCCCGTGTCCGATTATTCGGGATACCCCCGTGGACAGCGATTTCGCCAAGTATGCGGCTAGCCCGCCAATCGTTGGTCAATCCTCGATATTTTTGCGTCTGGGATACCCTTCGTGTCCTTGGTTCCTCGTTCTGACCCTTAGTTGGCTAGATCCGTTGACCATGTCGCGTGGTCCGCCGATTTCTCGATTTGTCGGTTCGAATCTACCATTGCCGATGGTTTCGCCTTTCTACCGTTCCCTACACCGCATTCGCGCTATCGGTTCGCTATTCCAACGGGTGGTTCGCTCGACCCGTTTACCACCCGCCGTGGTATCGCCTTTTCGGGATCTATCGTATCGATATATCTACCGCCGGTTTTATTCTTCGTTTTTTATCCCCCGATAGGCTTCCACCTTGGTCTTTCGCCGGTCGCGCCGCTAGTTACCCTAATTACCTTACCACCGCACATGGTAACCCAATCTCGCGTTCTAGGTATCTGCCATGTCCGCTGATGGTGGCGTTGCATCAGTTGGGATGCCTTTACTCTATTTCCGTCGGTCTATTCCCGATCGCGCTCTGTCCTATCTTATTTCGCATACCACGTACTATGGTACCTCTAATTACCACTAGGGTTATGTTTGCGGTGTCGTTTTTCGATCGGTTATCCCGTGTTTGCGCGCCTGTCAATTAATTACGTCGTCCTGCCTCATTCGTACGTCCCTTTGGCGTACGCGTTGTCCATGCTCCGAGTTGTGGACCCGCCTTTAGCTTTTTCCCGCTTTCGGGTTCTCAACTACCCGTTAACGCTATTTCATACCCAGATGGGGTTTTATTTCAACTTCGCACCGCGAATATCGAACAAGACCAAAAGAAACGAAAATTAAATCTCACGGCTTGAAAACAAATTATTAGCTTTTTACCCGGTGCTCGCAGCACTGAATCTTCGGTTTTTCCGTTCCCGATGCTATGATCGTTTGGGTATGCTACTAAATAAAAATACCAGTAAGGCGTTGAAACTAAACTTTTATCTCGGCCATACGTGTTGGGTATGCTACCAAATACAAATATCAGTTGAAACTAAACTTTCATCTCTGCCCTACGTGTGTGTGTCCGCGAACTTGTAAGACAACACCACAAAACAAAACAAAAGGAACTTCGTACAGTCGTGTTTAACCTATTTGAACAAACAACTTTTTAACCTAAATTTCTCCTGTGGTTCGCGCATAAGCCACAAAACGAAAGATAAACAAAAGAATTCCCTTTTAACATCTCGAACTTATATCTATAACTATGTACATGTCTTTTTATTGAGGATTCCCCATCCTCACGACGTCCTCTATCGCCGCTCGTACGTGCTTCGGCAATCGCACGTCGGTCAGCTTCCGCGTCGTCGTCTCCTTCACCGGCCCGTCGTTCTCCCGCTTGATCCCGGGTCGTATTAGCGGCTCCGGCAGGATCCGGTCATCCACTACCACGGGTAGTTTTCTTCCCATTTCGGCAGCCGGCGCAATTGCAGCCGTCGGCTGCAAGGGAATTCAAAAAAAAGCCACAGAAAAGCCAGGAAAGTCAAGAAGCGTTACGCAATCGGCCAAAAGCCGGGAAAGTCAGGAAAAGTCAAGAAAAGCCAAAAAAAGTCAAGCAAGATTTCCAAAAATCATGAAATTAAGAAAGAAAGCCAAGAAAATTGAGAAGAGCCAGAAAAATGTCAGCCAAAAAGTCAGAAAGAGCCAGGAAAAGCCGAAAAGAATCGTGAAATCAACAACGAAAGTCAGGAAGAAAGCCAGAAAGAACAGCGCGATCGAGAAGAAAAGTCAGGCAAATTTGCAAAATCGAGAAAAAAGTCGGTAAAAATCAAGAAGAAATCAGGAAAAGTCAGAATGGCAATGAAAAAAAAGGTCGCGAAAAGTTTTGAAACGTATTCGAAAAAGTAAGGCTGTTTAAAAAAACCAGGAAAAGTCAACGCAACGTCCGTCAGCTTCTGTATCCCCGTCTCCTTCACCGACTTGTCGCTCTCCCGCTTGTTCCCGGGCCGTATTGGCGGCTCCGGCAAGATCCGGTCATCCACTGTCGTGGGTCGCTGCTTTGCTGCTTCGGCAGCCGGCGCAATTGCAGCCGTCGCGGCTGCGAGCTAACTCGACTAGCACCGATTTTTTTCAGGATTTCACCGCGGTTGCCTTTTCCCTGGCAGCTACCGATGAAGCGACGCGCGTCACCTCCGCGCCCGCGTACCGCGTAAGAAAACGGGCGGACCACTTCGCGTTCGGGTATCGGGCAGTAAAGCCGGGATTACGATGAATTTAACGTAACGGGACGCGACGGGACGTGAAGTAACGTAAAACCTAAACGCATTGTTTTTATATGCGGCTGATTACGATCGACTTTACGTAACGTAACGTGAAGTATCGGAACTCAACGCGACGTAAAGCTTGCCAATGTTCAAGCTTCGCGTCGCGTTTCGCGGTTGCATTCAAGTTCAAGTGTGACGTTTGACATTGTGTTGCGCATTCGGAAATAGCAAAGCGATATTTAATATTGAATCCCACACAGCACATAATATTGCAAAAATATTGCAGATATTATTGAGATATCTCAGTAATATTAAAATGTCCGCGAAAATAAATATCGGTAATATTACTATAGTATTTGCGTAATATTTGTTTAATATTGCTAGGAATTAAACCATTTTAATAATTTTTATTAAATTTTATTAAATTTTTTTTAATATAGTATTGTTACATACGATATTAAAATAATATTAATATTGTTAACGCAATAAATTATGTCCATCACCAAACTGGGGTTTTCTCTGAAAAATCTCTCTCACGCCAACGGTTCGTACTCGTTTCTTCTTCCGCAGTTGAAGATACAAATATCCGGCCAAAATTAAATTAAAAAACTGATAATGCCTCATAGCAGATTTCATTTGGAATTACCAAGCGGGAACTACCAACGAGAATGACAACGAACCTTTTATTCGTACCACAACCTTTTAACCACAAGCTGTCAAATCATTTTTCAATGCAGCTGCTTCACGTTACGGCGATCGTAATTTCAAGATGTACTTTTGCCGTTAAGTTCACGTTACGTTACTTCGCGTCCCGTCGCGTCCCGTTACGTTAAATTCATCGTAATCCCGGCATAAGTATAAGGCAAGTCATCGACACGTTGATATATTTTATGACAACGGTAGCTTCCGTTTCGTATCGTTGATCGCTTCACACGTGTGAAGCGGTTGTTCGCGCGTGTTGTTCCCGTATAAAATGGCGGTCGCGCGTCTCGCAAAGTGCGCGTCGTCGTCGTTCGGTTCGCTCGGACCGTTCGCCTCTTTCGTCGCGGCGACTAGTAACGCGTTTCGCGGGCGTTCCCGTTTGTTTCGGACGCTGAGGTACGTATACGTTTTATTCCGGTGCGCGCGCGACAACTTTCTACGCGACGACGGGAGCGACGCGCGAGTACGTGTGGTACCTACCTCGAAGCGCCCACGAGACTGCCTCGAGGACGCTTCCGCTCTTCGGCTTTCCACCTATGGTCGGCGGCGTTCCCCTTCCATGACGGTTCGGCCGCTTTCTCCTCAGGACGGCGGCCTGCGCGACGCGGCAACGTCTGGTGTTTGCCGCGCGTTCGCGCGCCAGATGTTCCGAGTGGAAACGTCCACCCCGCGGTACCTCGGCGACGAATACGTTTTCTCGCGTCCCGGATAGTGGTTTTCCACTATTTACAATAATGGGTGTTTCGCGACGCCGACCTGCGCGCGCGACTCCTTCCGGGTCGTAGTACGGGCCGCGCCGCACCGACTTTCCGAAGAAAATGTCTGGGTTACGTTTGCGACGTCCGCCGTTGACGGCGACCCCCGTTGTCCAACCTCGGGAGCCTTCTCGTCCCGCGTCCGGTCCTTCTTCCCGTGACCGACGTCCCGGAAGGGTTTTAACGGACCCGGGTCGGCCAACTCTGTTTCCGCCGCGCGGCGCGCGACGGCGCCCGGATCGTCGGGTGTACCAGGTCCTCCCGGTGCGGCAACGCTAGTTTTTTTCTCGTAGATGACGGTCGCGTCGCTCGTTGGCCTTCGGACGATCGTGTAGCCTCGCTCGCGCGCTTTGCCCGCGCTTCGACCTCTCGCGGTCCTATCTACGCGCGTTCGCAGTGACTCGGCGCGCGCTCACCTGGGTCCGTGGTGACCCTGGTCACCTCGCTCGCCTCCCGATAGTCGACGCGCGACGGCGCGTGGTTTTGCCTCTTCCTCGCGCGGCCCAAATGGGGCGAGAACGGTCCGTTGGTCCTTACTTTTGCCCACTTGGGTCCGTGGGGTCCACGGCCCCGAAATACTTTCTACGAATCGACTTTTCTTCGCGACGCTCGCCATCTACCGTACGGGTTGTCCCCGCGGTAACGTGTGTGTGGCTTAAGGCCTTATGTTTCGCGCTCCGTGTCTCGCGTGATACGACGCGGTAAGCTTCGGTTTAACTTACGTCCTATATTTACCGTTCTGCTAGGTAGTAGAATGCCGCTCGCTCCCCTCTTAGATGCGTCGTTGTTGTACTCGTCCCTTCGGGTGGCCGCCCGGCGGCCGACGGCTGCACCCCGTCAGAGTCCTCCGGCGTCGGCCGTACGACTCCGTCCTCATCGTCGAACGCGTTCGGCAGCCGCGCGACCTAGGCAACGACACCATACGTGGTGCAACCGACGGCGCGGTCCGCGCACGACCCTCGGCGCGTTTTCTTGGCCTCGGGGACGCTCTTCTGGAGGGTTGTGGCTGGGAAGCCTGCGGTTGCAAAGTCTGACCCCGGTTTCTCGTACTGGTCCCGCGGCTGACTTTTTTATGAGAAACGCTAGCCATAAGGGCTCTTCGGACTCGCGTGTCCGGCACGCTTAATCTACTTGCTCTAGCCTGCTCTACTGTTTGTCGCTTTCGGGGCCGCTGTTGCCTCCGGCGCGTCCTCGGCTCCTCGGCTAAGCGGACGGTTGCCACGATACGGCTTCTAAAACGCCCAACGTCTCCCTTATACGTTCTTTCTTTGCGTCGTTTGTTTTTGTTAACGACGCTCGGCGCCAACGGGGTGTGCGACCAACGACTCGAGTAAAAGAAAAAAGAAAAAACGAGCAAACGAAAAACCGTTGGGCGCTTAACTAGAAAACGAGGCTAGAGAGGTGTACGGAAAAGCTGTGCGTCATAGGTCGTTCGTAGCGCTTTTTATAAAGCGTCTAGCGTCGTAAGGCCAAACAGCCCCCGCACACCCTCTTTCTGCACAACGCCGACGGCGGCGTAAGCGTACAAACGTGCGTACCCTCGTTCCTTCGGCACGTGTCGAGCGTACGCACGTTTCGACGGCTTACGCCGTGTAGAGTCCCCACGCGCCTCCAGCCGTTGCGCGGCATACGTTTACGTCAAACGTTTTTTGCCGCGCCTGTCGTTTTCTTCTAATGACGGAACTGATCAGGAGTCAGACCGGGGTGTACTAACTCTTACTGGAGAAACTCTACGGCATACACTCCAAGCGCGAGTGCCGACTAGTTAAAAAATTAATCAACACGTAAATAATAGTCAAACACACACGCATATCCGTTCGAAACCCGAAAAAATCACAGAGACTGTACAGCAAGTGTAGAATACGATTCCGAAGCGATCTTGGCGATGACGAAATTAGTTAACTACGTAAAAAATTAATTAACAATTAAATAATAGTCAAACACACACGCATCGCCGTTCGGAACCCGAAAAAATCACAGAGATTGTACAGCAAGTGTAGAATACGAATCCAAATCGACCTTGGCGATGACGAAGTTAGTTAACTACCTAAAAAATTAATTAACACGTAAATAATAGTCAAACACACACGCATCGCCGTTCGGAACCCGAAAAAATTACAGAGACTGTACAGCAAGTGTAGAATACGAATCCTAAGCGACCTTGGCGATGACGACGTTAGTTAACTACGTAAAAAATTAAGCAACACGTAAATAATAGTCAAACACACACGCATCGCCGTTCGGAACACGAAAAAATCACAGAGACCCCACAACAAGTGTAGAATACGAATCCGAAGCGACCTTGGCCACAAAGCTGCCACAAAATGGCCATAAGGCTGCCACAAAATGGCCACAAGGCTGCCACAAAATGGCCACACGGCTGCCACAATTTAAAAGCCACCCGGTTGAAGTTAGAATTAATTTTGAATATTTAGAGACTACTTTTCATGGGATTTTATCTGACTTTTACTCACGTTTTCTTCTAATGACGGAACTGATCAGGAGTCAGACCGGGGTGCACTAACTCTTACTGGAGAAACTCTACGGCATACACTCCAAGCGCGGGTGCCGACTAGTTAAAAAATTAATCAACACGTAAATAATAGTCAAACACACACGCATATCCGTTCGGAACACGAAAAAATCACAGAGACCCCACAACAAGTGTAGAATACGAATCCGAAGCGACCTTGGCCACAAGGCTGCCACAAAATGGCCACAAGGCTGCCACAAAATGGCCACAATGCTGCCACAATTTGAAAGCCACCCGGTTGAAGTTAGAATTAATTTTGAATATTTAGAGGCTACTTTTCATGGGATTTTATCTGACTTTTACTCACGTTTTCTTCTAATGACGGAACTGATCAGGAGTCAGACCGGGGTGCACTAACTCTTACTGGAGAAACTCCAACACGACATAATACAGGAACGCACGCGTTTTGGGCACAAGACGATTCCGAAGAGGATGAGAAAGAAAATCGAAATGACCCGTCAATAATTTATTCAATTAATTGTGAAAGTTGAAACAAAAATTTATGTTATAAAGTGTAAGATAATACTATTCTCCACTAATCACACCGAGTGACTTAATATATTTGTGTAAAGAAAAATTAGTTACTAATTATTATCCTTGCTCCTCACCTTCCTTATTAAACTCTTAACGTTATGTAAAAAATCATTACATTCATATCATTCGATTACACACACACACTTCCAAATTTAATTATTTTTTACATAACGTTAAGAGTTTAATAAGGGAGGTAAGGAGAAAGATAATAATAATTAGTAACTAATTTTCCCTTACACAAATGTATTAATTGTAAGTCATACGGTGTGATTAGTGGAGAATAGTATTATCTTACACCTTATAACATAAATTTTTGTTTCAACTTTTACAATTAATTGAATAAATTATTGACGGGTCATTTCGATTTTCTTTCTCATCCTCTTCGGAATCGTCTTGTGCCCAAAACGCGTGCGTTCCTGTATTATGTCGTGTTCGAATGTTATTAAAAAAATCAATACATTTTGACTATAAATTAAATTATTTTTTACATGCTCCTTTGTTTTTAAATTAATTAAATAATTACTTTATAATAAAAAAAAATAAAAAAATAAAAGGAAGCACCAGGGAACGAACCCGGCCCAGCGTCTTAGCAGGCAGACGCCCTACCGCGCTGCCACACACCATTACGGGATTGAATGTTACCGCACGGATATATATGAAACGCTGAAATCCTTTTTTGTTTATAACTTTGCAACGAATGCTTAGTATCAACTAATATATCTTATCTATATACTCTGAGATTCTCCCCTTGCAGACTATTAAAGTATCGTGCACATCTGCGCTTTTCGACGTGTACCCTCTTTTTCAGATCGCCGGGCCACGCCGAGAAAGCAATCTAGTAGCCTCGACGCATCAGAGTCAGAGCGAGAAGGAGGGAATGATATTCTCTCTCTCGCTCGCTCGCATGGCACACCGACTTTAGCCGAGCGCGCATCGTCACGGAGACAGAACATCTCTGTGTGCGTATGACGCTGCTGACATGTTACCGACATGTCAAGAATTGTGCAGCGCCTCACGCCTGCAAACCAATGAACTATAAGGCGTGGATTGGCGTGGAAAGTGACATGTTGACAAGCCTATTTTGTTGTGCATGCTATTTCTTTATTATTCGCTCTGTGCTTGTGCTCTAACGTTTAACGTATTCGTGAAAGTCGTAAAATTGGCCGAGAAGAAAGTTTTTCATGCGGAAGGAACGTTTTTACCTCCTTTCGATAGTCGTTAAACGGCTGTTTTTCCCGTATGTTTAGGCTTCGTTTTATGGCTGTTTGTTTATTGTCGGGAGAAAAGGGTAGTTTTCGGCCAATTTCGGAAGTGTTCTGAAACGATCTGTCGTGATTTTTTATTGAAATGTCTTTTTATTTGAAAATGGCATGCATAACAAAATTGAGTGTTTTCCTCGCCTCGATAGTAAGAATCCAATATGGCCGCGGTGACCATCCACGAGCCTTAAGGTGGTTCGAAAGTAAACTAAAAGACTAGCCACATAAATAAAACTTTGGGAGGTTGTTCTTTAACATATAATAAACCATCTCTCAAAATTTGAGACCCTGTTGCCATGTAAATTATTGCAAACGAGCAATATAAAAAATCACTTTTTAACATAGCTCTTATGGGAGGTTATTGAATTTTTACCGGAAATGATATATCTTTTAAGAAAAACTAGAGATGTTAATAAAAAACTGATTACTGAAAGATGAAATCACGAGCTTTCCAGTGGTATATGAAAGGTTGTGTGTTGCCATGGATTTTTAAGAAATATTTGATCGAGAAAGTGATGACGCATGTGCGTGTCACGGAAGTAAAGTGTCAATGGACACGCTAAGAGGTTAGATACGCCAGCGTCGCCAGCGGGGAGACGGCGAGTCGGCTGCTAGGATCAAGACAACATTAATCAATCGACTTTTTATAATTGTTATAAATTTATAAACTACTTATAAAAATCAATGGGAACATTACCAATATTAATAATTTTTATTTAGATAAGATGTTTAGGAAAAATTATAATGTATTTTATCAAGTTTTATGTGAGTTGTATTATTGCAGACTAACGATGTCACTTTAGAGCCACCTTAATGTTTAGTAGAAAATGAGTTACGTTAACATGTATATAGTTACTTGACGGAACACAACACGGTTTTGTACGCGCTATTTTCAGTCTATTTGTCGTCTTTAATATGCATAAATATACAACCTATACAACGTATACATACGTATATATGTATTTTTCGTGCGACTGCGTACAAGCATTTCGTTATACAAGTCACTGTTGGAGTATCTGCAAATGTACGTGTAAGATCAAGCGTGTACGTTTAGAGCACTTCCATGCTATCTATGTCCACTCCAATGTCAAGGAAATCATCGGTATAATCTTGAACCTGTCTCTGTACCGGTAGATGCTCGGAATGATCTGGATCATCCGTTACGGGACTCGGTGGTGGGTTTGATACCGTGCGATCGGAATCTACCGGCATTCTGTCCATGCCTTCGCCACGTCGCAATCTTGCTTCCTCTGCAATTTGTCTCGTCGAGAGTTCCGCTCTTGTTAATAAAGCTGGTAAATCTTTTTCGGATCCATCTGCAATTTCGAGACAACGTATATATTTTTGTTGCAACATTTCCTCGACACGTATAGAAACCTTAATATTTTATTAAAAGTAAATCGTAGTATACGTTACCTTCAAAACTTCTCATTAATTCCTGCGTCTTCCGTCGTCCTGACGCGCTGGTTTTCTTTCCTCGTTCACCGCTCTCTTTTTGGTCGTAATAAAATATCTCCCTTATCTTTTCTTGAGGGATATGTTTGTCATTTTTCACTAACCAAAAGTATACTCCACCGGCAGTTCTTCTACGAGATCCATTCATTATAAGCGTTCCACCGTGTTCTTCAATCTTTTTCGTCTTTTGAAAAAAATCGATAGCTTTCTGCTTACCAATTATATCCACCACTCGTCCTGTTACATATAAAAAAACATAAAACTTGACATTGATGCAACATCTAATATATCATCTAAATGTAAATGGATTTAGCATTTATTATTATGTACAGAAGCCAAAAAGATACATATGCATGTGTATATATATATATATATATATATAACAAATTGTAAAAAGGATATATATATATATATATCCTTTTTACAATTTGTTGCAATCAACTAATCATATCATACGCGCTGCATAATCAACGTGAAACGAGAATCTTGTTGGTTTTAATCAAGGTCAGCGTTGTCATTTCTCGTGCAACTTGTGTGGCACAATTTGAAAAAAAGTCACTTTCACGTATTCTTATATTTTCCAAGTACTGTTTTAAATATTTCCCGAAACATGTATCATCTTACTTATGAGAAGCTCTTTTCTTTCACCGAGTTTCGCGGTTATGTCAGTAGCAACGTCGGCATCCGTCGAATCCACGGTTGTGGATAAATCCGGTATTATTCTAACCGAGCCTTTTTCGCGACTACCCGAATCCACCTGAAAGGAGTTTCTCCTTTTTCCTAATCTCAATTTTACATCACGTCTATCTGACGTCGTCCTTTTATTAGTTAATTTACGTTCCATGTCCTTTTCTTCGTCGGAACTATTATTCGTACAAGGTTCCCTGCCGCCGCCGTTCCCTGCTGCGTACCGTAGAGTAAAATTGTAACTTTCGACGCTACGTTCTTGATACAACTTCTTTGTAACGCCACACGACGTCAAGTCTTCGGTCAAAGATTCTTCCTGCATTTGGGTACACCATACTTTGTACTTGTCCGTCTTGGTTGTTGAATCCTTACATAAATGCTTTGTCTTTTTCAATTTGAGTTTAGGTTTTTTAACATTAGCCTGTATAGAATCCGAGTCCGAATCACTTTCGGAACCCACAGACGCGTCAGATTCGTCGCTATATCGCATTTTTGTACATACATCTGTGACAGGTGTTTGCTTTACGTGAGGTCTTTGTAAAATGATACCAAATGTTGCTCGTACCTCGGGGCCAAGACATTTCAATCTAAAAATATTAATTACTAAATAATAAAAAACGTCATCGATCATTACATATTATAATTATCATAAAATTGACTGTTTACATTTAAAAGTTTATTCTAAGACTGGTATTTATATAGTTATATTTAAGACCGTCTTAAGTTCAATCTTAAGATGTCCTGAACCATTCACAGAACCATATTAGCGTCTTAAGACATTACTTGAGACGATCTTGAAGACTGTATAAATACTGGCCTAAATATTAAAACAATATACACAAATGTAATGGTGCACATAATAGCCTAGTTTACACCGATTTCTTGATACGCGTATCAAATAGTATATTTGAACTGATCAGCCAATAATCAGACTTATTTACTAGTTATTTACTATTTAATAAGCGTATCAAGTGATCGGTGTAAACTAGGCCTATAACAATTTTAACCTAAAATTGGCAGTAAAATTAAGTATATGTACTTACTAAGAGAGATTTTATTTTCACGAAAATAATTTGTATTATTTTAATTTTGTCCAGACAAGACTGACAAGGCGAGAGGAGCTCCCTTAGCTAGCGATAGAATAATAGCTGTGATCCGTATAGCTGGATCTTGGAGACAGCTAAATGCACACACCAAGAAGTGGCAAGAAACCTAAATATTAAAACAATATATATAAATGTAATGGTGCACATTATAATAATTCTAATTTAAAATTGTCAGTGAAATTAATTAATTTGTATTAATATTTAGGCTTCTTGATGCGTGCATTTAGCTGTCTCCAAGAGCCAGCTATACGGATTACGGTTATTATCTTATCGTCAGCTAAGGGAACTCCCCTCTCACCTTGTTAATCTTGTTTGGACAAAATTAAAATAATACAAATTATTTTAATCCAAATAAAATATCTCTAAGTACATATCCTTATATTATAAGTATATGTACTTATCTAGAGAGATTTTATTTGGATTAAAATAATTTGTACTATTTTAATTTTGCCCAAACAGGACTAACAAGGTGAGAGGAGAGTCCCCTTAACTGGCGATAGGATAATAGTTATAATCCGTATAGCTGGCTCTTGAAAACAGCTAAATGCACTCTCACTATAAGAAGCCTGAATATCAAAACAATATGTATAAATGTAATGGTGCACATAAAATGAAATTAATTAATTTGTTTTATTATTTAGGCTTCTTGGTGCGTGCATTTAGCTGTCTTCAAGAGCCACCCAGATAGCAAAATGTGTTCGTTCTGAGTACATATTGTACTCACGTTTAGTAAAAACATGATGGCAAGAATAGACACAGATGCGGGCTCATATGTTGCTCAAAATGCAGACATGTTATGAAATCTATAAAAGTGTACAAAATAGTGACATAATGAACACATATATGATGTTCACTGAAATACTGCATATTGTGTGCATATAAAGCTCAAGAAATGACAACAATTTTGTTTGCATTTTTTACAATTTATGAGCTCACTGTACAATAAATTTTTTTTGGTTAGGGCATGAAATAAAATAGGAGTATTATTGACAATATTATTTATTTAATTGCACATTCCTCAATTTCATTTTGTTCTAAAATATATATTAAATACAATATCCCCTTATACCGGCATATTCTAGACGTAGACCTAGACCAAGCGACATTGTGCGACAAGAAACATTTTTGTGTACCCTTCTCTCAATCCATACATATATATATATATATATATATATATATATATATATATATATATGCATTATTATCAAGAGAAAAAGAAAGAAGGATACACAAAGGTGACGCTTATCGCAGTTTTCTGTTAAGTAGTTATAGCTTTATTTAAGGACCGAATGCTTGGTCTAGGTCTAAGTCTAAATATAAACATTATTGAAACTTAAACATAAAACTCATAAAATTTAACACCTTAAAACTATAAGGGCTTTGGCGAATCCGCAGCAGAGATACGTTATCGTTATCGAGAACGAGGACAATCCGGATTAACGGACCGAAAGATTGCAGGCGATGACGACAACATCATTGAGCACGCGAGATCGTCATTCCGCAATCTCTCCGCGCTCAAATCACATCCGATGTGTCTCTATTCAATGTTGCATTTGAGCGCGGACAGATGTGAAATGACGACGACGACGACAAGCTTTTCGAGTGTCATCTAAATCGTATTTCTAATAGCTTAGGAACAAATATTAGGAATTAAGTATTAACTCAAATATACTACACAAATAATAGAAGCAATTGCAATATGATTCGTATAAAACATTGGATATCTCGATTAAACGGATAAATAATATTAATCGTAAGGACAAATATAAGTGCGATATGATGCGTACAAAACGTTGCATATCTCGGTTAAATGGATGAATAATACTAAGAACAAATAACACAAGTGCGATATGATTCGTACAAAACGTTGGATATCTCGATTAAACGGATAAATAATACTAAGAACAAATACAAGTGCGGGTAATTATGCAGTATAGGGGAGCCCCCTCCGATGACCTTGACTTTGACATATGTTGTCAAGGTCACCCTCCTGAGTGACCTTCAGAAGGTTTTAGCCCTCGGTCACTGTTCGTTAAAAAGTTATTAACAAAAAAAGTTTGTTGTTGTACAACGCTCCACTGATCCACGTGGGTTCGGTGACGCGCTTTACATATATTATCTCTGTACAACGCGTCACTGATCCACGTGGATCAGTGGGACGCTTTATACAGTTGAATATATGTAAAGCGCGTCACCGAACCCACGTGGATCAGTGGAGCGTTGTACAGAGATAGCACTGTTAAAGCGCGTCATCTAACCCGTGTGACAACTCGTCTTGCGTCTTTAACAAAGAGACCAATTTATCAACAATTTTCTGCTTTAAATGTAATGTATATTTTATTCATCGATATTTTCAGATATGGGATACATAATAGACATTGTTTCAAAAAAAGCGTCTAATCGTTCATCAAAATCAAATGCTTGTTTGAACATGAACCCATCAGTGGAGCGTTGTACAACAACAAACTTTTTTTGTTAATAACTTTTTAACGAACAGTGACCGAGGGCTAAAACCTTCTGAAGGTCACTCAGGAGGGTGACCTTGACAACATATGTCAAAGTCAAGGTCATCGAAGGGGGCTCCCCTATACTGCATAATTACCCAAGTGCGATATAATTCGTACAAAACGTTGGATATCTCGGTTAAATGGATGAATAATACTAAGAACAAATAACACGAGTGCGATATGATTCGTACAAAACGTTGGATATCTCGATTAAACGGATAAATAATACTAAGAACAAATACAAGTGCGATATAATTGGTACAAAACGTTGGATATCTCGGTTAAATGGATGAATAATACTAAGAACAAATAACACGAGTGCGATATGATTCGTACAGAACGTTGGATATCTCAATTAAACAAATGAAATTATCGAATATGCGTGAGTGCAAAAAAGAAGAGTTAAAATCGCAGAGCAAGAGTAACTAAAACTGAAATGCTACATACATAGTGTCTGTAAAGTAAGGGAGTAATCGAAATCAATACGTTTGACGGAATAAAATAAAAGTAAAAATCCTCGAAGAGATGTATTCACGTGAATTGTCATAAATTATTACTTTCTGTCTTTGACATCATAGGTACTTGCTCATATAAATATTACAATGCTTGCTGATCGATCGATTGACGATCACACGAATACATCACATCAATCACTTTCATCGGACGCAACAGGATCTTCCGTTTCAGGAGTGCCATCAAAATGATCAGAAGCAGTGTCCTCAGACATTTCTTCCGTTTCTGAAAGTTCTGCTGTCCTTTTATCTTTGTTATTTTTCAAATAATACCGTTGTTTTGCGGCACGAAAAACTTCCATTACTTCTAATTTGAATTCCGCTCTAGTTTCGGGTCCTTTAAAATTTGGGCACATTTTAGCTGCACCTAAAACAATATTATTTATATATTATTAATATTTAAAGAATCAAAATATACATAATTTAACTGTATATACTGTGATTTAGAAAACGGAAAATACTTACAAAAAAATACTTTTGCAATCTGTGTATTATAAAATGCTAAAAAGTTATTTGTTCGACCCCAATAAGTAAATTTACATGTTAGCTCATCTGTCATTGTTTCTTTTTGGAAATGACTGAGAGCTTCTCTCAACTTTATGCCACCGACAAATTTAAGATATGATACCTGTAACAATAAATTTTTATAATCAGTTTATAATTACATTGTCTGTAAAAAATATCAATAATATATGATATATGTATAGACCAAGCATTTCTATACCTTTAACATAATAGCGTGTAAAGTCAGAAGTTGGCAGTTATTGTAAGAGAGATAGTTCCTTTATAAAATTTTACGGAATTGCTTAACCCCGTTCTATCTTACAATAAGATATAAATTCTCAGATACTTGTTTAGCATTAAATTGTGTGGCGCTTACGAATAAGGTAACCATTAACAACTATGATAGAATAGCAGTGACATCTTTTTACTACACAATAGAATGGGATAGCTACCCGAGGTGAAAATATATGTCATACAAATGCTCAAAAGGTAGGCGTAGCACTTGTAGGATTTAATTATATTAAAAAGACCAGTGCTCCAAGAGCTGCTTTTTGAAGAAATACGACTTTGGAGCAAGTGTAAGTGCTCAAAATGCTATTTTATTGTCCGGAATTTCATGCTACGTGTGCTTCATATGCTCCGTGTGCTGCTGACGGCGTGAGTTACAAATGCTCTTTGTGCTCGAAAATTTGGTAACGCACACTACCCTTTCATTCTTAGAAAGGGAAGAGAACCAAAAAATACAGTCCAGTCTATATTTTCGCTCATATGCTGTTCTATTGAGAGAAGCAAGAACTACCACATTTACAAGAAGGAAATAGTAATAATTTGCCAATCAAACGTAATTGTGTATAATTATATTTGTTAAATATAGTAGTTCTTTTATTTAATAAAATAGACACATATAAGTGAAAATAGTAAACTCGGCTGTATATTTTCTAGCTTTCTCTCCTACTCCCTAAGAACGAAAAGATTATTGTGTGCATCATCAGAATTACGCGTGCTATTTTAAGTTTAAACATTGTAAGTTTATTGAACAGTTTATCAAGAAATAAACATAATACATAATTATTACATAATACATAATACATAATACATAATTATTACATAATATGATATGTTTTATCTTCTTCAACATTTTTATCTAGTTCATTAGATTCATAAATGGATGCAAATGATGATTGAATGGATGATGGATGATTATTGGAAAATGCAGGATGAGAGACTGTCGAGCCATGTTGTGGTGGTGTTGAATGCTGTGTGAATTGCATGAAACATTGAGTCATAAAATTTTTAAATTGTAGATTTTCGAATATCTGAGATGTTAAGTCTGAGGGGTTGGAAAAAGGACAAAACTTGAGTGGTGTGGAAGCGGGTGTGCATGGAAATCTCTTAACTGATCATTTGATTGCAAGAAGAAAATCGGTTTTCTTGGATGTTTGGCAGCGAGGAAATAGACCCAAATTTTTGTCAAAACTTGTTGAGAGATTGAAAGGAGGCTGTGTGACAGTGGAAGAAGTTTGTGAGACAGTGGAAGGAGTCTGTGAGACAGTGGGCAGAGTCTGTGAGACAGTGGCAAGAGTCTGTGAGAGAGTGACAGAAGGCTGAGAAGTGGACGAATAATTTTGAAATGCAGGTGGTATACGCGGTGTATTAAACCCAAAATTTTTGTCAAAACTTGTTGAGAGATTGAAAGGAGGCTGTGTGACAGTGGGCGGAGTCTGTGAGACCAGTGGGCGGAGTCTGTGAGACTTGTGCTTGTGGCTTTCTCTTTATGATGTTCATTGTGGCTTTCTAGCTTGCGTTTCTTCAATCTTCTCTTATTTGAGGCCAGGTGGTTCACTTGGTATACATAATCCGATTTGTCCACTAATTTTTTCGTGCGTTTGCAAATCTCTCTGAAAAATTAAAAGATGGATGCATTGCACCTTAGAGAATTTTGCAACATTTTATAGAAATAAAAATTAGTGTAAACGCACCTAATATCACTTAAGAAAAACCAAGGCTGGTTGGCACAAGAGGTAAGTTGGCAATGCGTTTATGTATTTATAGCAAAAGAAATAATGGAAAAATTATCACAAAATATCTCTTTTGTGATATACTTTTCCCAAAGTTTTATTTAAATCAAACAAGTATATTACAATAGAAAAAAGAGAAAACTAATTCAAGAAGTGGCAAGTAAATTTTCGAGCGTTTTAAAATATTGTATTAATGTCCTTCAGCTTGAGAAATAAATATATAAATATATAAATAAATAAATAAGATATATATCTTCCCTACACATGCTTGACTACTAGTTTAACACATTATATTAACAAATATCAGCACTTTTTGTTTATTATTATATATTAGGAGTGGCGATATATTATGTGCTAAGCGATATTAGATGCGTTTAAATAATAAATTTAAAAAAAGTGTGCAAATTAGAAACTTGCACATTGCTTTCTAATTTTTTGTTTATAAAATTTTTTTACGAAAATAAAGCTCCCTTTATGAGAAAGCAAAAAATAGAAATAGAACGAAAAATTGCGTACCATACA
>JASTWP010003396.1:0-24624 GCA_030770255.1 Temnothorax ravouxi
TAGCTGTTTGATAGCTGTTTTATAGCTGTTTTTAGCTGTTTAATAGCTGTTTGATAGTTGTTTTTAGCTGTTTTTAGCTGTTTCATAGCGGTTCAATAGCTGTTTAATAGCTGTATGATAGTTGTTTTTAGCTGTTTTTAGCTGTTTCATAGCGGTTCAATAGCTGTTTAATAGCTGTTTGATAAGATCGCAGTTATACAGATAGCTGTTTTAGTTGTTTGATAGCTGTTCAAAAGCTGTTTGATAGCTGTTTCATAGCGGTTTGGTCGCCACTGACTTTGACGCGAAAACGCGCAAGATTCGACGGATAGCGCCGCCTGTAGATGATGGCGATGCAGCAAATAAACGTTACGTGCAGCAAAGCGTGCAAATTTTGAAAGATCGACAGGATGAAATCGAGAAAAAGATGGCCACATTTCAGAGTAACGTGCAAATTACCCTAAACGAACTTCAAAAGATGATTCAAGATGTAATTGCGAATCATCGCAAATAGATAAGAACGTACATCTGATATCTGCGTCAGTTGCGCGTCATCGTCATGGCTAGTAAGAAGCAATCAGCTGAGAAGCGGAGGCTGGTAGAAAAATTACACGCTCCTGCGAGAAGAAATTTTTCTCGAAGACGCGTCATAGTGCAGGGATACGATGATCTGTGGCAGGCGGATGTGGTCGAGATGCGTCCATACACGCGATTCAACAGAGGCTACCACTACATACTCACCGTTATCGACGTGCTGAGCAAACACGCATGGGCCATACCGCTCAAGGCCAAGAGCGGAACCGAGATTACTGCGGCGATTGCGAAAATAATTCGAGACGGCGGAAGATGCCGAAAAATCTGCAGACTGACAAGGGAAAAGAATTTTACAATGCAAACGTGCAGAAACTCTTGAAGAAACATAATATCAATCACTATTCGACCTATTCCGTAATGAAGGCATCGGTCGTCGAACGATTCAATCGCACGCTCAAGAACGACATGTGGAAGATGTTTACGCGCAATGGAAATTACAAATGGATCGACTCGCTGCCGGGTCTCGTATCGGATTACAACGCGCGAAAGCATCGAACTATCGGCATGCGACCCATCGATGTTACCCCCGCGATCGCCGACAAGCTCCTAACAACGGTGTACAGCCATGTAAAGATCGCTGCTCCCGCGCGATTCAAAGTGGGCGACTCGGTACGCGTGAGTAAATTCAAGACAATCTTTGAGAAAGGATACACGCCAAATTGGACCACGGAGGTGTTTAGAATTGTCAAAGTGCAGAAAACTAATCCTGTGACGTATCTGTTGGAAGATTCCTGCAGAAAACCCATCGCCGGCGGCTTCTACGAATACGAGTTACATCGCGTTGCTAATCCCGACGTGTATCTCGTTGAAAAAGTTTTGCGCAAAAGGGGGGATGAGGTTTATGTAAAGTGGTTAGGATTTGATAATTCACACAATTCATGGATACACAAGAATAATGTATTGTAAAAATTTATTACAATATAAAAACATATTATACATACAAATGTGTCATTTATTTTTCTAAATGTATTTACAATATATTTACAATGGTATTTTATAATGTCCCCATGGCAGCGTTTCGGTAGAACCGGGTATAATGTAGCGCTTATCGTCGTACGGACTTAGAGCTATTTTCGTTTCGGATATGGTGTATACCTCGTGTAGTTTGGATCTTATGCAAGCCTGTTGTCGCGACATTTCAATTTCGTCGCGCAGACACCGCGTGTAGTCGTCGAACGTTATCGACCTGGCTACGACGTTACTCTTAACACCTTTAGCCTTTTTCGTATCTTTTTTACCGTCTACTCGCAAGGCATACATCTTTGCTCTAAGCCCGACGAATTCGGTCATTATCGCACCGCTGTTTTCGTCTTTCATTAAGCCCGGTACTTTTTTATTGGCGAGTGGGATACCATATGTATTATCGATCGCGTATTCGCTAGTGTCAAATCTATGAATATGGCGCTTCATGGTATCGTATACATCGTCGCACTCGATGTGATAAATGAGACTGTCCGTATCGGTGTACGTGACTTTACACTTATCGCGATACAGCGGTACCATGTACTCGTGATGAAATTCGTACAAACATGTCTTGGATATATCGAGGATGCACATACCCACGTAGATTGGTTTGTCGAACTTCACCTCGAGTTTTCGCATTTCTATTGCTACAAGATTCTCCGAAAAGACGCTTCGGCTATGAAAATTTGGTTTTGCTATCATTGCCTCCGCGCCGTATCTACCCTCCCAATGAGTCACGAGTCGCACGTCAACGTGATTGCGCACATTCTCCATGGTTTTACCAAACACGGCATTGTTCATCAATTTGTATAAATTTTTTTCGAAATCATTCTTGGCCAATGTCCTAAATTTCGTATTAAGTTCTATATAATCGCGAAGCTATGGAGATTGCGCGAATTTCAGTATGCGGTGAATCTTTGATATACGGAGACCGTGACGAGTACACTGCTGCAGGTTGCGATAATGTATTACATATCGTTTCTTATCGTATAATGTTGCGAGGAGCTTGTCCTGCCGCTTACCGGGTGGTTTATCGCGCGTCGGACAGAACGGTAGGTCAGTGTGCGCGTCGTGAAGGTGTTGTGGATACTCCAAGTCGACTTCGAGTATGTAGCCTATCGAGGAATCTAACGCGACATCCATAACATTAAAATCGGTTACGTCGTCGACCCATTTAAAATCTGCATATGGCAATGGTTGACACATTGCCCAGCCGTATAAGTTATTTACATCAAAATACATCAGGTACGACGACGGTTTCGATGGATCGTACGACTGCATGTACTTGTTGTTGGCCAGCGCGTATCTGTTTGAACATTGACTCAAACCGCCGCGTATACCTCGTTCGATAAACATGATCATGTCAATGTCAATGTGAGCAATTCGAAATTGATGTGGGTATGCTTTAACATGGCATCCCACGTAAAACCCGGTAGAGTATAATAATACGCGAGATCGAGTCCATAACTCGCGACGCAACTATCGCGAAAATTTTCAAAGATATCGGCCAACAGCAAGACATCGGTCTTGAGATATAAATCGCTGTAATCACCGAGCGTTCGAATGGAGAACCGCTGCCAGACGTTGACGGCGTGCGCGTAATCGCTCTCGGATACGGTGTCACCTGTCAATGAACTGTAAAACGAGTCGCGCGGTGGTAAACACAAGTCCTCCAACTTTTCGACGCAGTCAATGTATTCATAGGGAAATACACTTTTTCGTGTCAACAAATCAAAATTTTCTGCGGATATTTTACAAAATTCGCGTTGCAATATTCGCAGTTTATCCTTGCTGAGATAAGATGCTAATTTGTCGAGACTAGCGGTGAGAAACTTGTACAAATCGATAAATCGCAATTTGACGCACGTTTTCTTATCCTTATCTTCGGTGCTTTGAACATTTTTTGTAAACAAAATATATTTTTCTTTTGTAATTGGGAGTAAGTCTACATGTCCTTCGTACGCTGTTGCTATTTCAGTTATAATAAAATGTGCGTCATAGCCCGATAAATTATGAAACACTATGGGAATGCAATGCGAATCTTTATAATTTAAGTTACAATTAGAATGCGCGGAACCTCTGTATCGGCCGGTCAGGTGACAATGGTCGCGTACTCGCACGTCGTCTGGCTCAAACGGTTTTTCGCACACGTGACAGTGCGTTGCGCTGTTAAATTTTTCCCACTCGTCTCGCGTGAAATCTGCCATGGGTACATTAGTGGACAAGATAGTTTTGACGTTGTGAGCTAAACGTCTTAGCTCCTCGGCGAACCACGCGACGCAATCCTTATCGCGACGAAACCGATACATAGTGCAACCCGATTTCCCTCGGTCTCGCTAGCCGAAGGAGCGCGGTTGCAATTGGATTGCTCTACCGTCCGACGGTAGCTCTGAGGGGATGCCAACGTCAAAGTTCTTACCGTGATTCCCGTATCTTAGGTCTTGGGCGATACATTCTCGATTGGGCGCCAGGTGCGATTATAGACGCGCACCACGTCTCTGCAACGTCCGCCTCGATAGCCACCCAGCGGGCTCAGGGCGCGGATCCGCGCGATAGGGGTGAAGGTGGAGAAGGAGCGTGACGCAACCGACACTCAAAATAAAGCTTGGCAGTGTACAAGAATAATCAGATATATTTCACAATGAAAACAGATAAATCATGGCGAGGAGCCAAGGCCGGATATCGCTCGAACGCTCGGTACCAGCGCGGTAATCGAATCGCCGGTTAGCGCACGCCCGGGGAGCGTGATTTTCACGTTCGCGAGACTCCCCTCGCGGGGAGAGCCCTCGGGCGAACTCAGCAACTCCGAATCGTAGAAACGCGACCACGCGATGTCGTCAATCCGCCTAGGCCTGACTCCCCAGATCTCGAGTGCACAATGATTCTCACACGCACGACATAACCGATCCTCATGCGCACGACATAACCGATCCTCATACGCACGACCAAATGCCCGCGGCGTGAGCCCACAAGTACGCAACGCTACACGGTAATGTGCTCGCGAGATTCTTCCTCGAGCGCGGGCGACGATATTTGCCCGCGCACGCGGCGCAAGATCTCCGCGATGCTCTCAATCCACCGTAAGCTGCCCGGGGCGATCTCTCGCGACGCGCACCGTATGTTTCCACGTACAACAAGCCCTAGTGCTCACGAACACGCAACGCTAAACACAATATCCGAGGGAGCGCACCACCCGCGGTACGCTTCCGCCCACGATTCACCAAAATATACGCCACAATTACCGCGAATTGACTGCCGATCGCGCAAGCTTCGAGGAGGGCCTTCGGAAATATTCTTGGCTGCGATCTCGGCCGGCCACGTGCCCGCGGTTCCGACGAATAGCCGCGATAAGCTACCCGGCACCCGCGACGGCGAGAGCCGGTACCCAAAGGCGAAACGCAATCCAACCGATTTACCCGGTAATCGAATCGGTATGTACTTTTACTGGCGCCGGGTCGCGACCGAGATCGAGCCCTCAATTACTTGGTAGCACCGGAGTGGAGATCTTACAGTATAAGCTGCTCGCTGCGGCTCGGCGGCGTCGGGGCGCTCGTCCTGGGATGGCTCCTCGTCCGTGTCCCGATCGACAGTGGGGAGCGGTCGGCCTGGCGGGACTACGCTGGGCCCCCGCGGCGCGCGCCCTCAAGCTCGCAGTCCTTCCGCCCCGCCGATTGGTCGTGTGTGTCGCCCTGTTCGCGACGTTGCAGACGATTTTCCGCCATTTTCCCGCGGCCCATTTGAGTCGGCTATTGCGTGTGCCGAGGCCCCTTGCGGATTTCCCGCCCGGCTGGCCAGGCCGTGGCGGCGCCGCTCGGCCCTCTGGGCGCCGTCAGGTAAAGTGTGTAGGTCGTCCACCCGCGCTGCAGTCGCGGTGGTGCACCCGTGTTTATGCTGCGGCGGGGCCGTGTTGCTGTGCGAGACATCCCTGGCGCTTTTCCCGCGGTAGGTTCCGGTAGCCCGCCCGTCGGTCGACCACTCCGCCGTACGTCCTCCAAGCGCCCGTTCTTCCCTCGTCGCGACTATTGTCGTTACATTCGGTGGGTGATCCCCAGCTCCGGCACCACCTGTCATTCCTACGAAACTTATCGCAAAAAGGTTAGTTAACGCGAGTAGACCTTCCTCGACTCGAGTCGAGGCGCCATCCCTGACCTTCCCCTCGGCCGAGCTGCCGTCCGGACGGAGGACGTGACAAATGTCACGTCACAATAGATAACGACTCGTCGTACGAGCAACGCACATAGTACCCTATGCTAAACACGCAATGATGCTGATATGTGTACCTAGACGTTTCCGGATCCGCTTTCATCTTCTCCAGGGTACATTCCAGGTCGGCGTATACGATAAACGGAACTCGTTCCTTCCTGCTGTGATTTTTAAAGGCCAGCCACTTGTCGTTATCGCTCGGTAACTTGATCGCGCATTCGTTCATCTCCCGACAGTCGACGGTGTGGGCTTCTAATTTCTCGTTGGAGCTGAAGTAGTGCAAGCATCTGCAAAAATAAACACAAATATTATAAATTTTTTTTATACACAAAATATTCTATATATTATTAAAAGAACTATAGGTACTTACCGATCGCAAATGTGCTTTGTGTGTCCATGTTTATTAATTTGCGAGCTCACGAGGCGGAATAGGTTCTTAATCCACGCAAAATGTCCCACGTTGTCGTCATGCACGTACAGCAGATTTACATGCCTGCCCATCTTACGATCAGTAACCCGTATTGGTAGGATAGCAAGTTCCTTGTTTTTTTTCGATGCTGTAGACATTGATGGAGATGTCGTTGTGATTTTCAAATTTTTTAATTTGATCCAACGTCATTGGAAACTTAATGTCCGTAAGATCTAGCACCGACGTGTAATGAGGGTACGACGATTCCAGATCTGCATGTCTCTCGGCTGGATGTAGAGCAGCCGTCACTGACCATGCGAAACATGCATTGTCTCTTGATTGCACGTTTATCACCGCTTTCTTCTTTTTAATTTCTCGCGGTATTTCCACAAAACATCCCGCGTGCAATGGATTATATTTGTTCATATTTACCGTTAAATTGAGTATACTCGACAACGCCCATCCGCTATCACGTTCCTGGAATTCCTCCAGCTTTGCTAAGGTAGGCTCGATGACGTGTCGCTTGTACCACTCACACAGATCGGACTCACGAAAGAGTTCATAGTTTCTCGTTGCGATACTTTTATTCGCGCGTTTGTCACCCGCAACAAATTCACCATTAAACACTGTGTTAATTTTTACATTGCCATGTCGTTGCATGACGTTCCGCACACGATCGAGTACAATGTCTCCCGCATCTTTGAGAAATTGATGAGGGTCGATGTGTTTGGAATTTATTACCGCACCGGTCAGTATACGGCTTTCAAAAGCCGTATCTATCTCGCGCCATCTGAGTCCTGTCTCACTCGCACTGTATCCCGCACCCACATGCACGAAACGTTGACGTATCGAGTCTTTCAGACCTTCGAGTCGTGCGATACAAGCGACCAACGACTGTTTGAGACCGATCGATGACTGATCGATCGATAATCGTGGTCGTTTAATTCGGCTTTGTTCTTCCAGCGAATCGATAAACTCGTCGCATCGTTGCTCCCACGCGGCAAAGTCTTCTCTCGAATTTAACAGGGTGGATTGCTCCAACAACACTTGCTCCATGTTATTGCACGATCCTCTTGCTAACACCATTTGTTGCACTCACGACTTCCAGTTCTCGACTATTGAGCGTATCCCCCAGATTTGTCATTTTATATTCTACTAATTATGCATCGTTTGCTTATCATATCAAATTTCATCTCAGCAGCCGTACATCGGCGCTATTTGCAAAATTTGCAGTTTTGCACGTGTTCGATGAAATCATCGCGAGACATGTCGCGACAAGTTCTTCAAAACAATAACGCTTCATTGACTTATGCAAAATTGCAAAATTTGCAGTTTTGCACGTGTTCGATAAATCATCGCGAGACATGTCGCGACATGTTCTTCAAAACAATAACTCTCCATTGACTTATGCGAAATTGCAAAATTTGCAGTTTTGCACGTGTTCGATGAAATCATCGTGAGACACGTATGCTCTTGAAAAGAAATCATATTTGATGCCCGATGAGGTGATCTCATCACGAATGTTCTTGACAAAGATATTACATTTAACGTATATGTGGATTGTGGTGGTGGTCACCATGCAGCAGCCGTACATTGGCGCTATTTTTGCAAGATTTGCAGTTTTGTGTATGTATAAATGGTCTACGAGGATTCTAGAGCGCAGTCGAGAGTTCGATACGGTTCGAGTACGTCGCAAACAGCTAGATACGATGAACACTCACGGTGTGAACTACTACTTTCCGATTCAGGATGAAGCGTGCGAGAAACAACACAATGAGTAAGTACCGCTAATTTTCGTATATATACTTGTGCAAAAAACTTTTATAAACGTAATTGTATTTTGTTTACAGTTTTGATAAACCCCACTACACGCCACGTATTTTGGGAAGGAGATTTGCCTTGACATCGACATCATATAAATTTTTGGATGTTGGAATCAACGCGGGACCTATGTCCTCTGTGGATATACATATTGGTGATAACCGAGGCAATCGGATAATTCTGCCACATGCAACGTGGGTGACATTCATCGAAAAACGTGCTGATATACAGCGACTCGTGCAGTCATCGGCACCATCATCGCTAACGTTTCGAGATCTGGAGCTTGTTAAAATATGTGACGTGGATATTGTAAAATTGACGTCGTGCGGCACCAACTTGTACATGAAACCGTCAACTGTACTCTTCCTGTTCGAACTAGAACATTGCGTCGAGAATGTTTATTTTCAATTATGTCTAAATGTTCACGGTGTAAGTGAAAAATTCAAACAGTTTGTACAATTTTACGTCAAAATTGTATCACCGATAAATGTAACGCAGTTACAATCTTGCGTGAATTTTATGATAAAAATTCGATTATTGATTGTGAATTATTAGCATACGCTTTGGATACTATTGTGTATAATGCGCTTCATGATAAATAAATACATATAATATGGTTAAAAAATTTCCTTTTCATTTACCGTTCCCTGTCGTTAAGCTTCGTTTATCGTTTACTTAAATATAATATTAAAATTAAATATCGCAAAGATCTAAACGATTAAATATTGTTGGCGAAAAAAATATATGCGATCGTGAGCGATAACGCGAATGGGGGGGGGGCCGGGGGCCGGGAAGAACCGCGAGAACAAGAAGACGCGCGCAACCGGAGCGAGGGAGAGATAACGCGAGCGGGAGCGTGTGACGTCACGCGGACCGGCGCGGCCGTTGCACGCGGACCCCTCCCGCGGCGAAAACGCGGTCGCTTCGCGGCGCCGGAAAACGCGGTTCCCCCCTCCCCGCGGTCCCCCCCGCCTGCGGTCACCCTCGCCCGCGGTCCCCCCCCCCCGCCTTTCACCCCCCTCAGATCCCATGGTTAGAATCGGCCTAGCTTACCTACTATCAATTTTATTGTAACTACTTTTTGAAATTCATTACTAATCAACGAGGCATCTACATAATTAATTTGTTCTGATTCATTCTTACCGTTACACTCGCTCATTACATGCCCTTTTTCTCCGCATTTGAAACAGGTACCTTTCTCTCTTTTAGGCGACTTACAGTCCTTAGATAAATGTCCAAATTTGCTGCAATTGTAGCACCGTATTTTAGGCTGTGACGCACTTGACTCCGTTGACGCATCCTTTCCCTCCGACACCTTCGAATAAGACCGCACGTCCTTCTGCTCCTTGTTCCTCCACAGCTCTCGTTCCGGACGACTTTTCTCCTCCATCAGGTTGACATTTTCAAACGCCGTTAGCAGCTTGTCTTTTAAAGTAAACTGTTGAAGCTTCGCTTGATTACGTATCTGCAAATTCGATATACCCTCGATAATGTACTCCAGAATTTCTTCCTCGTCCACTGGAACGCGATTAGCAAGTATAATCTTTTCGTGGTAACATACACTAAATGCTTCTCCCTGCTTCCACTTTCTCTCTTCAAACTGCTTCCGTAGCTTCAATTTACTTTGACGATGATCGTACATCTTGCGCATTTCGAGAAGTATATGATCCGCGCTGAGCTCGATATGCTCGGGGCGAGAGTGAAACCACTCTAACGCTTTATCCTTAAGACGCGCTCCTATGAGAATCTTCGCACTGTTGTCATATCCAAATGATATGTTGCAATTAATAATCGGACTTGCTTCTCCCAATTTCGGAACATGTCCTCTCTTCCTTGAAAGTCGCTCAGCAGTTCACATATTGCTTTCACACTATGTTTCAATGGCACCTCCGGTCCTGCATCGTTTCGCGGGGTATTACGGAGCATCTGGTTCTCTCTCTCCAGCATCCGCATCTCTCGTTCCATTAACGCTTGTTCCCGCCGCATGAATTCCATCTCACGCATCACGTCTTCTGGCAGCGTCCCGCGGTCGTTCGCGTGTCGATCTCTTACCGACACACGCTCACTCGTATGCTCGGCATCACTTATCGACGCATGCTCCGCCTCTCGACGCCGATCTCCTGCTGAAGCGTTCTTCTCCTGCTCGCTCTCATCTTGATCCTGTACCACACCGATCGCTTTTAATTCGTCAACCCAGTCGTTATCTGGCTCTGCCGCTTGCAACCGGGTTATCAACTCCGCCTTGCTGCCCGACGTCGGCAACTGCCGTTTTTGCAGCAACTCTTTGAGCTGGAGCACTTTACACTTGTATAGGGCCATCACGTTTCCGATAGCGATACGGAATAAGTTCGGAACACTGAAGGACACCTCACCAACACGGTTCCGCGCTTGGAATCACGTTTCCGATAGCGATACGGAAAGGACACCTCACCGACACGGTTCCGCGCTTGGAATTCTTCCCAGCAGTTTATCACGGCGTTAGTTCACTGCGTTGCACCAACACCCGAATACCGATTCCTATCCCACTTCTGAATTTGTAAGGGATAATAGTCAGGATTTATTAAAATGATGTTGATACAGAGACGAGACTGACTCTAGCGGCGGTCGTTGCAGGACTGAGACTGATCCTTCGCCCGTTGCCGGGCGCGTTGCTTGTAACATAAACAGAAAACTAACGCTCAAACACGCTCGAAGCGGGCACGAAAATATTTACGCATCGATCTGTTGCTATGCCGCATTATACTATAGTTTCTATTACACTATGGTTCTTACAGTTATTTTATTTTTCTTCTAATTTTTTTTAATACAGAACTGCCTATGTAATAAAATTATTTTAAAAATTATTTGACGAAAAATTGTTACATTACTTGCATGAGTGCATCTGTTCCTGCAATCTATGATGAAATCAAGTTCTTTATTCTTATGCTTCTCTAATTTATTTTTTATGACTCAATGTAATTTTCATTGAAATAAGTATGTAGTTTAAAATTTTGATCTTATACATTAGGTACTGTCTAATATAGATTAGAGAAGCATAATAAGAAAGAACTTAATTTCATCATAGATTGCAGGAATAACAGATGCAATCATGCAAGTATTTGTGACAATTTTTCGTCAAATAATTTTTAAAATAATTTTATTACAAAAGTACGCAATTAGGCAGTTCTGTATTGGAAAAAATTAGAAGAAAAATAAAATAACGACTTTTTTACTTGCTATAGTTTCTATAGTCATTCTCTAAAATACGACAATATCAGAAATGTTAAATAAATGAGAATTATAATAGAAACATATTATTATGAGAACACTTTGCAATAAGTATGTATAGATATATATATAATTATGACATATTATAATATTACAGAAATAAATTTATTGTGAAATAATTTCGTATAATGTGAAATAAAGTTTTACAACATTAAAAAAAGAACAAAAAACGGAGTGTTTAATCAATCTTATTATCCATCTAATTTTTAAATACATCAAAATCTCAATATTTGCTGCAAAATTTTAACTACAAAAGTACGTGTGCACCGCTGATATAAAATCATTTTGATAAATCATTCTAGTTTATTGTGGATTTTCTAAATACATCAGCAAAACACAAAATTCATCTAAAGCGGGTACTTGTTTGCCTTGGTACGTTACTGCCTTCTGCTACGGACGGCCAGGACTTCTGCCAGAAAGCATTTTCAGGCCGTATTGCTAAAGCGGGGAGCACGCGGCAACGCCGCACAGACGCGGCAACGCCGCAATCTTATACTAGGTCTACAATGCGAGTCGTAAAGTCGTGAGTCGTAAGAATTTACCAATCACAGTCGATTATTCTCCTCAAATTCGATTGTGATTGGTCCATTTCCTACGACTCACGACCCACGACTCGCATTGTAAACCCCGCATTAGCATATGTCTCTCTACCGTGCGTCCGCGTGAGTTTCAATGATGTGTGTGCGTATTCACACATAAAATCTAGAAGTTAAGTTTCTCGACGTTAGCGACACTGAAACGAAGTTTCGCATTGTCATCGCGCGAGGTCTCCAATATCAATTCGGAGTTCGGCCGTGACTCCTGTCGACCTGTGTGTGTGGTCATTGGTGGTCATCTTATGGTAAAATCATAACAGATACCTTTTTGACATTAATGCTACACCTCCGTGAAGTTGGCCGGACAACTTCAACGTATCGAACTTTAAATAATTGAAATCGATTGATGGTCGTTTGGTGGTCTTTGGTAGTCTAGTCCGATCGTTTGGTGGTTAAGCCGTTTTCCTGTAAAATCAAAATGAAATTTCCGATGTGAAGTTAGCCGGACAATTTTTTTTTTTAAACCAATTTAACTTTTTTATAGCTCATTCGACGCGGAATCGTTTGATGGTCACGAATATCACCAGTAAAACGTTTGGTGGTCAACCGCTTTCCCAGAAAATAGAAAAAACCGTATGCGCATAATGCCGGACATATCACCTCTGTGCCATTAATCAGAAAAGTTGTATTTGTCACCCAAATTAACTTTGATAGGGCTCATTCGACGCGGAATCGTTGGTGGTCACGAATATCGTTATTAAAACGTTTGTTGGTCAACCGTTTTTCCAGAAAATAGGAAAAACCGTACTCTCACGCTATTGGTCGTACGACTCCGTGACGGTAGCTTGGTAATATTTGATGAATAAAGATTATTTATCAATCAAATTGACTTTCATACGGCTCGTTGGATGCGGAATCGTTTGGTGGTCACAAATATCGTCATTAAAACGTTTGGTGGTCTACCGTTTTCCCAGAAAATAGGAAAAACCGTACGCTCACGCCATTGATCGTACCATGGACGTAAAGGTTAGTCTACAATGAGATGTATCGTTAGATCATAGTCGTAAGTCATAAGTCATAACAGCGCATTCAAGCAACCAATGAGAGAACGGACTGTTTCGGAATCTGTGAGGCAGGCTCCTACTCTGACATTTGTATAGTCCATGGTATAGTCATACCCGCGTCTTATCCCTGTTATAACTCAGTCGTAACCCTCGTAAAGACGATATCATAAATATTGGCATTTGGTTAATATTTATGACACCGACTTACGACTTACGACCAACCAATGAGAGCAAAGTTAGGCGGCTATGTTAACGACGTAATAGTAGCGCGCGGAATAGTTCGGAATAATTAGTCCATTCGCCAGGTCGATTGAGCATTTTTATCGAGGTTGATGGCTTAATGTTTTTTTATGTTTTTTGAGTCGTAGAATAAGAATCTGTAAATAGTTTTTTTGTAAGTCGATGCATTAAAAAGTTATTAACAATTTATTTGTTTAAATTGCTCTAGCGATCAAACTATACATCCTATAAAAAAATGAACTAGAGAAAATTTGTTCCTTCTTTCACGACGAACAAAATGGCGTTTGAATTTTTTCAAAATCTTGATTATTAACGGAAATATGTCACCCATACAGCACAAATTGTTGCAGAAAGCTTTCGGAAAGGATTCAAATGATTTGGAACCTTTCTGGAAGCTTTCTGCAACTTTGAAACTTTTCTGGAAATTTTCTGCAACAATCTGTGCTGTATGGGCAATTTTTAGGTAATTACTGCCTACGCGTCGCGGAGTACCCTAGGCATGCGCGCTCGCGCTCAATTGTACCACACGAGTTTTGCTCCTTCAATTTTAATTTAATTTATTTTTTTTGCTCCTTTTATTTGACTTGAGCGCGAGCGCGCACGCCTAGGGTACTCCGTGACGCGTAGGCAGTAATTACCTAAAAATTGACATATTTCCGTCAATAATCAAGATTTTGGAAAAATTTAAACGCCATTATGTTTGTCGTGAAAAGAGGAACAAATTTTCTTCAATTCATTTTTTTATAAGATGTATAGTTTGATTGCTAGGGCAATTTAAACAAATAAATTATTAATAACTTTTTATTGCATTAACTTACGAAAAAAATTATTTACAGATTCTTGTTCTACGACCCAAAAAACATAAAAAAAAACATTAACTTAAGCCATCAACCTCGATAAAAATGCTCAATCGACCTGGCGAATGGACTAAATAAAATTTCTTTGAGTATAGGTACAGTGACATCGGTGTACGGCAAAAAATCAGTGTCGAGATCAAGATCGTCAAGGTATTCGCCACCGCTTTTAGATCTAGTTCGAAATAACTTAGATTATCCCCGAGAAGAGTGTCACTACGCCGATTTTACGTTCCAGATCCAGATCTCTCTTGTCTTCTCCTCGAAAAGGATCACTTCGCTTGCGTTCGCCGAAAGCATCACCACGTAGACCACCATTTCGATTGAGATCGCCGCGACTTTCTTAAATTTGACGAAATGGATTCAGATCTCGATGACCTCGAGCTTATCAAAATTGTTGAGAGACAACCATGCCTGTACAATAAGAGTTTTAAGACGTACAAAGCCATGGACAAACGTGCAATATGGACTTAAATTGGTGGCTTGTTGACCCATCCAAAAACAGGTATTTTTATAGAAAATCATTGATGTTATTCAAAATAATGCTTGAGTGCTACTATTAGAGTGCTATGGTTGCGGCCCACTTGACGCTACAAATGCTTCGAAGCATTCTTCTTCTCCATTTTTTTTAATGAAGAAAGAAGGAGAAGAAGAACGCTTCAAAGCATTTGTATAGCGTTAAGTGGACCGCAGTTTCTTTGCGTCTCCTTGATTGTGGATCGTTTGGATAGGGTTGAAAATGTGAGACCTTCCTCTAAACTCTTTCCATATTCTAGGAGAACAAGCCATATGAAACGCTGGAAATCCTTAAGGACCCAGTGGAGCCGTGAGCAAAAAAAGAAAACGTGAATATATACCATCAGGATCAGGTGCCAGCGCAGATACTCAAGAATTTTGATTTTATGGAGAAATGAGTTTCTTAATACCGCATTATGTGCCAAGACCGTGAGTATATTTATTGCACCTCTGAATGCATAGCCCATTTCATTGTACAGCATTGAGCGCGACTGTACAATGAAATAGGCTATGCATTCAGAGGTGCAATAAATATACTCACGGTCTTGGCACATAATGCGGTATTAAGAAACTCATTTCTCCATAAAATCGAAATTCTTGAGTTTGAGTATCTGCGCTGGCACCTGATCCTGATGGTATATATTCACGTTTTCTTTTTTGCTTACGGCTCCACTGGGTCCTTAAGGATTTCCAGCGTTTCATATGGCTTGTTTTCCTAGAATATGGAAAGAGTTTAGAGGAAGGTCTCACATTATCAACCCTATCCAAACGGTCCACAATCAAGGAGACGCAAAGAAACTGCGGTTCACTTGACGCTATACAAATGCTTTGAAGCGTTCTTCTTCTTCTTTCTTCATTAAAAGAAAGAACCCTGGTAGCAAAATAACGTCAAATGACGTCTTAATAACGTCTTAATGACATCTCGAGACGTTATTTTGCTACCAGGGAAGGGGAATGCTTCGAAGCATTTGTAGCGTCAAGTGGGCCGCAGCCATAGCACTGTAATAGTAGCACTCAAGCATTATTTTGAATAACATGAATGATTTCCTATAAAAATATCTGTTTTTGGATGGGTCAACAAGCCTCCAATTTGAGTCCATATTGCACGTTTGTCCATGGCTTTGTACGTCTTAGAACTCTTATTGTACACTGTACAGGCATGGTTGTCTCTCAACAATTTTGATAAGATCGAGGTCATCGAGATCTGGATCCATTTCGTCAAATTTAAGAAAGTCGCGGCGATCTCAATCGAGATGGTGTTTTGAGTGGTGATGCTTTCGGCGAACGCAAGCGAGGTGATCCTCTTCCAGGAGAATAAGACAAGGGAGATCTGGATCTGGAACGTAAAATCGGCGTGGTGACACTCTTCTCGGGGATAATCTAAGTTATTTCAAACTAGATCTAAGCGGTGGCGAATACCTTGGCGATCTTGATCTCGACACTGATTTTTTGCCGTAGTACGCCGATGTCACGTGTAAACTCAAAGAACTGTTATTCCGAACTATTCCGCGTGCTACTATTACGTCGTTAACGTGGCCGCCTAACTCCGCTTTCACGTCTTATAAGTTAGCTGAACAAAGTGAGCAGAATCGATTCTAATTAATATTTTTATTTGTTGCTCATTTGTTGCTAAAAAGTTGCCAAAGAAAAAAATTTGTTGCTCTGTAAAAGTTTTCTTAAAATACGATGTTCCGCTAAAAGGAGATTAAGTTAGCGTGACAATATACATATAATAACGAAATTGCACATAACAATAACGTAAGAATTTGTTGCTAATTTGTTGCTCGCAAAATAAGTGTAAATAACAGCGGAAAACCTCAGCGTGCGGACAGTTATAAGAGTAAAGTATCAGAAAAAAATTTGTTGCTCGTTTAAATTTGGTACTGGCGTATTGTCTGAATTTGTTGCTCTCGAAATATCCGAGTTCCGAATTTGTTACTTGCAAACTAAGTATAAACAATAGCGGAAAACCTTAGCGTGCAGCTAGTTACAAGAGTGAAGTATCAGAAATGTTTGTTGCTCGGGTCTTTTTTTGGTATATTAAAATATTCTGTGGACCGTGCCCTATCAGAATATGCAACATATGATTTTGTTGCTTGCCCCTAATTGTAAATAAACAAATTATTTATCTCCGCGTCGACCGTTATCTACGACTTCAATGACTAAAAACTAAGTAAAGGATTTTGTTGTTCGGTTCTTTTTGGTATTAAAATAATTTATGGACCGTGCTCTATCAGAATATGCAGCATATAATTTTGTTGCTCGCCTCTAACTGCAAATAAATTGCTTTACTTAGTTTTTAGTCATCGAAGTCGTATATAGATATTAACGATCGACGCGGAGATAAATAATTTGTTTATTTACAATTAGGGGCAAGCAACAAAATCATATGTTGCATATTCTGATAGGGCACGGTCCACAGAATATTTTAATATACCAAAAAGACCCGAGCAACAAATTCTTTTACTTAGTTTTTATAGACATCGAAGTCGTAGATAACGGTCGACGCGGAGATAAATAATTTGCTTATTTACAGTTAGAGGCGAGCAACAAAATCATATGTTGCATATTCTGATAGGGCACGGTCCATAGAATATTTTTAATACCAAAAAGACCGGAGCAACAAATTTTTTTCTGATACTTCACTCTTGTAACTAGCTGCACGATGAGATTTTCCGCTATTGTTTATACTTATTTTGCAAGCAACAAATTCGGAACTCGGATATTTCGACAGCAACAAATTCAGACAATACGCCAGCACCAAATTTAAACGAGCAACAAATTTTTTTCTAATACTTTACTCTTATAACTGTCAGCACGCTAAGGTTTTGCGCTGTTATTTATTTATTTTACGAGCAACAAATTAGCAACAAATTCTTACGTTATTGTTATGTGCAATTTCGTTATTATATGTACATATTGTCACGCTAACTTAAATCTTCTTTTAGCAGAACATCGTTTTTTAAAAAAACTTGCAGAGCAACAAATTTTTTTCTTTGACAACTTTTAAGCAACAAATGAGCAACAAATAAAAATATTAATTAGAATCGATTCTGCTCATTTTGTTCCGCTAACTTATAAGACGCGCGTTCCGCTCTCATTGGCTCTGACAGTTTCTAAAACAGCTCGTTCTCATTGGTTGACTGACTCAACTGCATGCGCTGTTATGACTTATGACTTACGACTATGATCTAACGATACATCTCATTGTAGACTAACCTTAATGGCTTCCGCACACAGGACGCGGAAACGCTTGCCGCGCGGCAAGAAGCGACGCGGTAGCCAATAAACTTTTGATTCTTACGGAAAACCAACACGTTGATTGGCTACCGCGTCGCTTCTTGCCGCGCGGCAAGCGTTTCCGCGTCCTGTGTGCAGAAGCCATAATAAGAATCTCTGGACGGAGTGTAATGCTGCGGGGGTGAAGCACAAAGGGTGAGGGGAATGAAACGTCTATTGACACGGATGAGGCAAGTAAGATGGCGGCGGCGGATAATTTCACGGAGTGTGTTCTATTTCAACGTCCTGAAACGAAAGCTATCTCACTTGAAAAAAATAAATTATAATGAGTTTATATATGTATTTGTGTACTCATATATTTGTAAATATTCTATATATATGATTTGTGTGTGTGTGTGTGTATGTGTATAGATTTGTTAAGTATAGCCGCGATAAAGTTACTTTCTGTCTCTTCTATTCATTCATTTCGCTTTTCTTCTCTTCGTTCTTTTTCTTTTTCTTTTGTATCAGAATAACAACAATTTCCTTATATCTATAAATGCATTTCCACGATTCAAAGATGCAATATTATACCGAGCACAATTTAGATAGTCTCGAGAAATAATGAATAAGAGTTCTCTTAATAATTATGTGGATAAAAATATATAATTAATTAAATAAAATATTTGTTACATACTCTTTTATACGATTTATTAAAAATATGAAATATAGCAATAAATTTTGAATGAGTTTTTTAATACATCAATCGCAAATATAGCTTAACTCTGTATCGCATCTACGCATATAATGTATAATTGATCAAACAATGTATTAAAAATATTATCCTTCATTATTGTCCTTTAAACAGTACTATTTTGTTAAATTGTTGCCGTATACTTACATTATTAACGTTATCGGTTATGCTACGCCCTATAAAGTAAAGTCGAATTTTAATATATTTAGACGCGACCGCTCTTGTAAGATGAACCGCATGATTTTGCAGCGGAGTTTGATCGCAGGAATGCTGTTCCAAACCGTGAAATACATTATGGTTTTCAATAAAACGGTGCATCACTTGATGTAAAAGAAAAGCTTCAGTCATTTGTTTCAATAAACGCTTGCCGCCACTTTCGCGTAAAGCAAAACGAATAACACAGTTTCCGCTATTTTACAAATAGCAATTACGTCATGCGAAGGTAGCGTCAATCCTCCACGATTCTTAATATTAATAAGAGAGCATTCCCGATGTGTTTCATCGCCACAGAGAGCCTTGACACAAGTATCACAACGTATTACTTTTTTCAAATAATGGCGAACAACGAAACCAGCAATGTAAGCAATTATTCGAGTAGAACATTGAGAAAGTTGAATTGTACCTGGCGAAAATGGTAAATCTAAATTATTATTGTTATCTTCACAACCGCTGTCCTCGAATAAACGTGATGTTGGAGTCGACTGATTAATAATAACTTCAGGATTCGAAGAAACGTGTAAAATTGCAATAGCATCCAAAGGGATGCAATTACCGGTTTTTAGATCTGCAATCTCAGTATGGATAAGAAGTTTTTTATAAGCGGCTTTAAATTGCCGAGCTGTTGGATTGTTGTTGCAACCTCCCTGAGCTCGTATGCAACCAAAAAACAATTCAATGTGATCCTGACTAAATTTATAGCACGGTATATATTTGAGAATGTCTTCACTAACAACTAAATCATTGTAAATTACTAGTAAACTTTTTATACACATCATAAAACCAATCACTCCACATTTGCTTTTCGACTGACATAACAATACACCATTTTTCGTTGTTCGCAATTGCGAAAAATAAATTATAACCTTCGTTTAATTTGTAATAAAATAATAGAGCTATTATTTTCATGCAACGGTTGTTTAAATCCTCTTTGTTTCATATTCCTCGAATTTAAGATATCAAAGATGTCATTTATTAATCGTATGAATCGTGTTGTTGCTGCCGAATCTGCGAAGTCGGGATATTTTAATTCATTTTCACAAAAGTCTATCGCCATCAGCTACGGAGGCACTAAACACTTGCGCCGCAAGTTTTACTTTCATTTTTTGTTTGTGATAATTTACATGTTGTGTTCTTAACTTATTAGCTAAATGTAACCCTTCGTTTATTTGGATTTCATGAAGTTTCGTGAAATATTCCCACTGGATCATATTACCTTTGTCATCAATGATTGATTTATGGTCTCCAAGACAATTACGTAATAATTTGAGAGAATGGCATGGATCAAGAAACACTGCTACTTTGTCTTTCGTCGTTGGGTGTGGAAAATAAGTCTGAAAAGACGTAGTAGGCGTTAAATTGCATCCCAAAATATTGCACATTGTTAAATTAGCGGGAGCTCCGTCAAAAGTCAGTGCTATTATCTTTATATTATGCTCGTGCAAAGCTTTTAATGCTTGAGTAACTAAATTGGATTTCTGTTCGGCATTTATTCCGTTTATCAAAAAATATCCTATGGAAATTTTCAAAGGCTGATTTATTACATTTACTAAAAACACTAACGCTTCTTTAGCTATAGTGTCACCGCAATCAATATCAGGACCTAAGTCGACGTACCCCCGAAATTTTTTACCGTCATATTCGACATGTCGTCTTATGGCCATTTCGTCGAATATAAGAACGCCGAAAAGAGGATAATTGAGTAGCTCGGCACGTTGTTTGATCGATGGTTTTTGCAGCCGGAGCTTTGGTAGCTTTTTTGGTTTTGAACAGGCTCTTGGTCTGAGCAGCAGCCTTTTGCTTCACCGCGGCTTCGACCTTCTTCGCCGCCGCGGTCTTGGCGGTCTTCTTCGCAGGTGCCGACTTAACTCCCCTTTAATACAGTTTATTATTTATCAAAATATGTGTATCATACAATTTTGAAAATTATGATTTGCGCTATTTTATAGATGTATAAAAGTTTAATAGAAGAATATTATGTGTATGTTTAAACTTTTACTAAAATACCAAGAAGGGGGCATAAAAATGTAAATTTATTGACTATATATATTTTTTGTTCGTGCGCGTGTGCATGTGTGTATCACATTAAATCAGTATTATAAAAATTTAATTTATAATAAAAATAAATTTAAATATTTTCGAAATTAATACCATCATTGTAAAATGTTCAATTTGTTAAATATGTAAATCGCCCTAAGTACGCTCACAAAGCAAAAATTATAACATCTGGTCATTCAATAAACAAACAATCCAAAATTATGTTAAACCCCTACATGTATGTTTATTTATAACTACGTTTCCGATAAATCAATTAATATTGGATTAGATAATTGTAATCTACCTTTTGAAGGGGTCGAAGCGGACGACGTTACGGTCAAAGAGAATTAGATAGAGTGGAAGGTACGCGTATATACGCGTATACAACGATCAATGCCATCTACCGAGTCTGATGCCCAACTACTTAGCCACTTTTGCTCAAAATGTAATCGAGATGTAAGTGTGAGAGAATATATGTGCATGTTATGTGCATGTATATTCGCGAAATATCGGGAGTGGGGGGTATTTAGTTGGGCATCAGACTCGCGAGAGGGCACTGAAGACTGTATACGCAAAACTCTTATGGGACCTTCCACTCTATCTAATTCTCTTTGGTTACGGTATTCGTTGATGAATTGGTGGTCGTTAGTAAGATACTAGAAGCCGACGATGCACGGGTGGAGGATGCACCGCTCGTAAGCGCAATCGAGTTTTTTCCACTTTGCAAAAGATTCGACAAAGTGCCGCTTGTCGCCGTAGGCTTACTACTTCCCGCTATTTAATTGAAAGAAACAAAAAATTAATAAACACAAGTACCACTTTATTACTCTTCTACTGATAACGTTAATTAATTATACATTTATCTTACCTGTGGGAGTTGCATTGACCCTAATTTGATTCCCCGTGGGCGTGGTGAAAACGTTCACCAATTTTGTGTCTCCACTTTTGTCAGGAGTATTGACCTGTCTGTAACTGTTCGCGACCATATTCGAGTAAGACTTATTAGAAGATATCGTTTTTATTTTTGAAACATTCTGCAGCGGCACATTCGAGATGATCTTCGGCGGCACTTTAACGGTCGTAGCTGAGGATTTGGATGCATTAGGTGTTTTGGAGGAAATAGTCGTCGATTGACTCACTGCTAAACGTATCGGCCCTATCGGCGCCAGACTCGCTAGTGTGCCAATATTGAGCGTTATGCCATTTTCTGAATTAATGTTTGTCTGTAATAAGTAATATTTAGCATAATCTATACGGAAATAATTATGATTATTATTAGTATGTTATTTGTAGTATATTGTATAATATAAATGTCTCATCTCTCTCTCTCTCTCTCGACGCTATTATAGCACATTATCTAACACATATGTATCATGTATTGTGCATTGTGTGACAATTACCTGTCCAGCAAGCCTAGGAGTCTTCAGTTCTGAGAATTGATTTCTCTGATTATTCGTGGGCCGCTTCCGCTTCGCGGTGGAAGTATGATTTGTATGTTGCCCACTTACTTGCGTCAAATTGGATTGGATATTGAATGCACCGATTTTAGGAGCCGAGCTCGATGCCACGTTCGTTCCAACCGATAGCGCGAAAGATACCGGCGTGGTCGGCCAGGATTTCTTCACGGTCGGTGAGTTAGGTTCGCTTTCCACAGAACTGCTGGTCGAGTTCCTTCGTTTGTGAGAGTCCTTTTTGCTCTTGCTGTCACAGTTAGTCGCCATTGTCGGTCGCAGTGGTAATGGATGCGGTTGCAATAGGATGCTACCGATGAAATCTCCAATCTCGTCCAACACGCATCTGTCCACCATGCTCTGCGTGATGCCCTCGAGCACCTTTTTAGACGTGGATATTCTGAGATGATCGTCGGCCGTGCCCACGACCACCAGACTTGTCTCGACCAGCATTTTCTCACGGAGTTCCTCCAAATCGTCCGGTCTAACGAGGGTGGCGTTTTGCCCAATAATGAACATGACGGGACAGCGAATGTCCATTAACATATCATCAGGCGTACCCCGTTTTCCCTCGACCGTTGTGAAAGGAAATCCAATGCAGATAACAGCAATTATGTGTTCCATCTGAGCCACCTACACCGGCAAAGTAAATAAAAGTCAATAGACCTGTTTTTCTTCAGCTGAACTTCCTGCACGGTTCATCTTTCTTCTTTTTCTTTTTCAAGTTGGAAAGAAACAGTGAAAAGATGAACTGTGCGAGAAATTTAGCTAAATAAAACAAACCTAAGAACAATTGGAAGAAAAATTGATGCAAGATATACAGAAGTAATTTTACCTGACAAGCAAGCGCTGCGCCAGCGTTGAAACCTACGAGTATGATCGGCCTACCAGGACAGTCACTTCTGACATCTTGTATCTTGGCTCTTGTAGCCTGAACCAATTGATCCATGCACACCATCATAGTCATTCTGTTGGCTGCCAAACTCATGTGAGTGTGAACGGTAGCGACCGTGCCTAACAATCCCAACTGCGTGATCCATTTGTGCTGACGAGACGAAACGGATGTCGACGCGATGCCGGAAGGTACTACTATTAAGATCGGATTTCCGGGCAATTTCTTCTGCAATCAATTACGTTAATTCCCGTCTTACATTACTAGACCTATATAATGTACGTTAATGATCAAGTTATATTTACAGGTCTATTTCCGCTCAAATTCTGCGCGACTGGATCCCACGATCGTTTTAAGAGTGATCCAAGCGTTTCCCATGTTATGGAGCCGCTCTTAGCGTTAATATTCGGTTGGACAGCGATCATCTTATCGATTAGCTGAGGGATCTTGAGTCTCAAGGTCTGTAAGATATCGAGATAAATGGCTAAATATTCCTGGGGTAGATGCTCGAACAGCAAATTGGTTTCTTCGCTGCGGGCGCCTTCTTCGTAACCTTCTTTTCGGTAGCCTTCTTACTGGTCGCGCTGGGTTTCAACGCGGCACGCTTTACCTTACCCTTTGGAGCGGGCTTGGTGGTCGAGAGCTTGAACGAGCCCGATGCACCCTTTCCCTTGGTCTGCACCACCGCACCGGACGTAACCGCTGCCCTCAGGTATCTCTCGATGAAGGGAGCGAACTTCTCGCCGTCGACTTTGTAGGTCGAGGCGATATACTTCTTGATGGCCTGCACGGACGAGCCCTTGCGATCCTTCAGCTCCTTGATAGCGGACGTGACTATCTCCGTATATTTGTAATTATCACTATATTCACCGTTATATTCATCACTTTATACGTAATCACCTTGTATACGGAACAAACACATGCAACAAAATACGAATGTATTCACATATGGCGCCAGCGGATAATTTCACGGAATCGTTGCAATATCACGGTTAACGTGACGCCGCGCAACGTGACGGTAGACACTAAATGTGAGGCAAGTAAGATGGCTGCCGACGTGGACCCCTTACCTCTCAGGCTTCACCTCCCGCGTCTAAAAGGGTACCTACAGATACCATAGCGCATGCGCATATAGCTTCTGCCTTCTGCTAATGGCTCCTGCAATTTTATGTGCTTCCACCTTAACGCTCCGTCCAGAGATTCTTACGTCCATGGATCGTACGACTCCGTGACGTCAGCTCGGTAATTTGATGAATAAAGATTATTTATCAATCAAATTGACTTTCATACAACTCATTCGACGCGGAATCGTTTGGTGGTCACGAATATCGTCATTAAAACGTTTGGTGGTTAATTGTTTTCTTAAGAAATAATAAAAACCGTACGCTCATGCCATTGGTCGTACGACTCCGTGACATTAGCTGGATAAATATTATTGATCAGCATGTATGTGTATGTACATACATACATACATACATGAATCGACCAGTAGGTTATTGCTCCGGCTGTCACGTATATCTTATCATCAACTCGTCTGCAATTATGGGTGCTTGCCATACAAAATATGAAGTACAAATGTGTACTCCATTTGAGATGCGATACTTTTCAG